>CM051235.1:602796738-602899238 GCA_027917425.1 Gastrophryne carolinensis
TTAATAATTTTTTCTAAGGAAAGAAGCTCCTCAGGTTCAATGTGTGGGAAATATGGCGTGGTTGGGGGGGGTGTGGGACAGGGGGTGGAGTCGGGGACGTGGCATGGGTGGGGTCAAGGGTGTGGCAGGGGTGGGGTCAGGGGCGTGGCTTGTCCCTCTTTCATATCTTCAGAAGTTGGGAGGTATGTATATATATATATATATATATATATATATATATATTTTTTTTTTTTATGCAGAATTGTATGTGCAGGTCTGACATTGCAGTGTCATTGTTAGAGTGTTACTGTCATTGCCATTCCATGTGTTTTCGCTCTGGTGCTGGTGGATATGTGTTGAGAAACAGACTTTTTTCATTTAGCGTCCGGTGCTCGACGATCGGGGTGCCCTGGGGGGAAAGGATCAAAACCCAGGATAGTCAAAATCCTATTTTTGGTCCACTTTAAATATGGGCTTCAGCGCCGAGTGCTGGACGCACTTAACTGGCGCTACCTATCGTTGGCTGCAGTGTTGTCCTGTTATTATATGTAGCGTGGCATTGGGCGGCTTTCCCTCAGGCTCTACATATACATTGATTGAGGGAGAGTGTTTCTACAGCACCCTCCAGACATCACATTCATCAATACTGGACAGGATAGTACAGCGCCACTTGTTCGGCCGCTACGCTAGGTTATAGTGCCAGACGTGCGCTTGCAGAGCCCACTAATGGACGTTCTAAGTGCCACTACATAGACGCTCACATGGCAATGCTTGGCGCTGGTCTTTAATCAGCCTCCACGTAATTAGGTTTAGCAGCAGAAAAGAAGACCCTGCTTGTATGGAGACCCAGCTTCTCCCATCAAGCATATGGCCATCTATTTCTTACAAGGCAAGGTACTGGGAACAAAACCTCTAGTCTCCAGGGCCGGCTCCAGGTTTATGTGGGCCATTGGGCGGCATGGTCTCAGTGGGCCCCTTTGTAGTGAAGAGTCACGTCACATGACTGAGGGACGTCCCAAATCTGGATGCCCCCTAAGAATCATGCTATTCGGACCAAAACTCTAGTTTTGGTCTACTTTGAAGCACCAAACCCCATTAAACCTGACCTCGGAGTCTAAACGAATCTAGATTCCCCTGATTTTGGATGCCCCTGTGTGTGCCCCCTCGCCCCCTTTGTTCATTACTTTCCTGGAACTGGTGAATGCATTGTGGGATCGCCAGTTTGAGTTACCGGCTAAACCAGGGGGGTTCTTTCACAAACAGGGGCATCCCAAATTGAGATGCCCCTGTAAAGTGGAACAAAACCCAGGGGTGGAATTGCTTGCATAGTGGGTATGCCAGCGATCCCAGAGGGGTTTCACACAGTAGGGTATCACAGATTGGGATGCTCCAGGGATAGGAAATCAGCTGGGGTGTCAACTTAAAAGCAGAACCAAACCCGGCACTTCCTCCCATGGAATCTAAATTGAGATGCCCTATTATGTGGAACCCCGCCATTCAAGCAGATGTGGGCACCAGCTGTGGCGCTGCCCTCCCAGTCAGCCCCCGGTCAAGCTCCATCACACACCCCAAAGGCCAGCCCTGTCAGTGGGCCCCCCAGGAGGGTGGGGGTCCCCGGAAGTTGCCCCGCCTTGCCGGGTGCTGACGCCAGCCCTGTCTGTCTCCGATCTGTTCCTCATGTGTTTCGATTTCTCGCAATTGCTTCTATTAGTAGCGCTGGTGCTGCTTTCCTTCCAGTATTCTACAGTCTCCCAAAATAAATGTGCCGGACTGGCTGAAAAGCATGTGCTCTGATCCAAAGGGTTCTTTCAATCCAGCTCTGGAGAGTCTAAGCTTTGTCCTTGCTGTGTTCTTAATAAATACAGGACTACTTATGTAACTGCCACCTGGCATTATAACGCTTTGAAGGACTTTGCTGTTTTGTTTGGATGTTTCCAGCTTTATTTTGAGAAGGAAGAATATCCAAGAAGGATGCTGGACTCCAAATATTCACATACTGTAGCTCACACAAAAGACCCTTCTGTGAGATGCTTCCTATTATACAGTTATATGCAAATGTTTTGGCCAAGTTTCTGTTACTGTGAACAGTTAAAGAGAAAGTATTGTGTAACCTGCCTCCCCCTGTGCTAAGCACAATTTGGCAAATAACAAAAAATATCCCTTTAAAGAGGAGCAACACCCCCCTCAAATCTATAGATACATAGTAGGGTGACGGCAGAAGGAGACCATATGGTCCATCTAGTCTGCCCTTATGTGTATAGTGTATGTTCTCTTTATCTTAGGATAGATGGAGGCTTATCCCAGGTATGTTTAAATTCACTTAATGTCAATTTTCAACTACCTCTGCTGGAAGGTTGTTCCAAGCATCTACTACTCTTTCTGTAACATAATATTTTCTAACATTGTTCCTGATCTTCCCTCTGACTAGCTTCAGGTTGGGTTCCTTTGTTCTATCATTAGGTTTCTTCTTAAAAACACTTCCCTCCTGAACCTTATTCAATCCTTTCACATATATAAAGGTCTCCATCATGTCCCCTTTCCCGCTTCTTTCCTCCAAACTGTAGAAGTTCTTTAAGTCCTTCCACCATTTTTGTTGCCGGCCTTTGGACCCGTTCTATTTGAATAATGTCTTTTTGCAGGTGAGGTCTCCAGAACTGCACACAGTATTCTAGCTGTGGCCTCACCAGGGCTCTATACAGCGGCATCACAACCTCCCTCTTCCTACTGGTGATGCCTCGAGCTATGCAGCCAAGCATCCTGCTTGCTTTTCCCACTGCCTGGCTACACTGTCCACTCATCTTGCAGCTATCAGTAATCAGTATCCCTAAATCTCTCTCCTCCGAGGTCCTGGATAACACAGTGCTGCCCATACGGTGCTCAGAGCAGGGATTCCTTCTACCCAAGTGCAGGATTTTACATTTAGAGACATTAAACTCTAGTTTCCACAGTTTTGACCATCTATCCAGTAAAGCTAAATCATTTTCCATGTTGCAGACACCTCCAGGAATATCCACCCTATTACTAACCTTTGTATCATCAGCAAACAGACAAACTCCTATGTCCCTTACAAACATATTAAAAAGAATGGGTCCCAGGACAGAGCCTTGTGGTACACCACGTGTAACTCACCCTTGGTCAGATTGCAAGCCATAAGCCCCTTGGGGGGAGTATACTTTTTTAAAGAGAAATATCAGACCTTTTCTGTTCCTCTCAAAACATCCCCCCTCCCTCACTGCCTTTTGGATGTCGACATTCTTTAAAACACTGACATCCGGCAGTATTCCTGGCCCCTCTGCACCCCCCCCCCCCCCTTAGCCATGCCAGAGTGAAGGCTGCAAACCCTTAGCCGTACTCACCCTTCACATCCCTTTTCAAATGTCCTGCGCCGCTCTTCAAATGTTGCGGGACTTGTGCCAAGTGTCATTGCAGCCTATGCCGTGACACCGATGGCGCTGCCCGACGGAGACGGCGCAAGACTAAAGGATGCCGCAGCGAGATGCAATCGGACAGGTAAGTTTAAAGCTGTAAATTGTGAAACCAGAGGGGCGGGGTCTGCACCCCCAGCATCCTTGGGGTGTGGCGCACTGGGGGCATGAGCATGCCCGTGTCGGCTCTTTCTCCTAGTTGCAGTAAACAGATACATTTGGCAAGCATTACAAATGCAAGGCAAACAGCTCTGATTTTACAAAAGCCAATCAGAGCTGTGGGAAAGGTGAGTTATTATGGTCGATCTGGGGGGTTTCACACAGCGGGGCATCCCAAACCAGGATGCCTCCAGGACAGGTTACAAAACCCAGGATCAACAAAATCCAGGGTTTTGTTCCACTTTAAATCTTTGCCATGCAAAGCCATGCCCCCCGCTGGCATCAGTAGAGAATTTCAGTGATCAGGTGAGTTGTTTTATTACTTTAACGCCCAAACCGGTCTCAGCACTACAGGAGGAAGGGGTTGCTGGGGGGGGGGGGGGGTACAAAAAGCATGCAGCTACTCTTTAAGCAAGTTAATAATGAAATGATCTCCAAATGACATATAAAGCTGACACACATTGGGGTCACGTCAGACCCTGGTGAGAAAACTCACTTTTTTTAGGCGAGAAACTGCCATTCACTGTAATTGCCTACAGGGTGTAAATTTTCCCCTAGACAATGAAAGTCAATGACAGTTTTCTTTTATAAAAAAGGAGTTAAAATTCTTACCTGGCTCTGAATCAACCGCATTATCTCATTTTTAGCAATATCAGTGTATATTTTTCGTTTGGTACAATTTTAATGTGCAAAAAAGAGGACCTTGCAAAAGTCCTGGGAACCCAAAGAGATTTGTGAGCTCACACAACTTTGACAAAGTTCTCGGACCTCAGTTAGCCTGTTAGAGTGAAGACTTGTTCACAATCATTAGGAAAGGCCAACAGATGCAAAGGTAAAAGTTTTATAATCACCCAGACTCCTCTTACCTTGCCCCAAGACACAGCAGCCATAGCTTCTTCTAAGCAGCTGCCTAACACTATGAAAATGAAAGCAGAAGGCTATAAGAAGATAGCAAAGCTGATTCAGGTTACCATTTCTTCAGTTCTAAATGTAATAAAACTGTTTATAGCACCAGTGCGGGGCAAGACAAGATGTGAAATTCCCAGAAACATTTCAGAGACTGCTCGTACAATTGCTAGAAAGGTAAATCAGAACCCCCGCTTGGCTGCAAAAGATCTCCAGGAAGATTTAGCAAACTCTTGAGTTTTGATACGTTGTTCTACTGTTCAGCGATCACCTGCACAAGTATGGCCGTCATGGAAAAGTCATCAGAAAAAAAACTTTTTGCCTCTATTTGACAGCCCAGCGTGTATTTTCCCCCTCAAAGTTATACGAAAACATAAAGAAGTCTTAAACTACCATATCTTATAGCCTCTGTACAGTTTAAAGTCCATTATAAATGGGCCGGCTGCCAGGAGGTAGCCCATTAAACTATATTGCTTACAGCTGCCCCGTGTTCCCCTAAAAGCAAGATAATACATTTGTATATACAGGCTATATTCTACTGTGTAATAGCTCAGTTAAAGCAGATCAAAACCCAGTTGGGCCGGCCCTGGCATCTAAAAGAACTGGGTTGCCCGCTGAATAAAACCCAAGCCAAGTGGCCACATCCCCCTCATCAGGCTGTACGCACGCTCCTGCCCTGCTATTTAGATAGGCTGCTGGGAATGCCCCCACTTGTGCTCCCCATTGAAGTCAATGAGAGACGTTTACCGAATGACATAGTCAGGGCAAACCACTCGCTCTTTTTGGATGAAAGCCTGGACATACTGCCTCATTAGTATGTACCCCTGGTACATACTTACCCAGCCATGCCGCCTCCTTCCCAGCTCACTGTACTGCCTCCCCCTCTCTGACGCAGACGTGCGTGTGCCTCTCCTCTTCATCTTCGCTGTGCGTACTGCATGTGTCCGCCCCGGGGGTGGGGAGCAAGGCGGAGGGGAGTGATTATAGCGGCCCCAACAGGGCCAACAACAGGGCCAACAAAGATATAATCATAGCTTTGTTGTAAAGTTTGGTTGTTCCTCACCCAGTTTTAAGTCTTCTACACAACTGTTTAACTTGATGTCTTTCAATCCATATATGAACATGATGATCCTTATCACCTGTTTAGTACAAGCAGTAATGCCACTGAGATAAGTATAATATAGTATAAAAGTGAAGAAATATAACAATACCTTTAACTGAGGTTAACTGTCGCAAGAAGGTCTGGTAACAGTTGAGTTTGGAGGAGCCTGTGGGCCCTGCTTTTGCTCCCTTCCCTCCATGTTGCTGGTAAGAGGGGTAGAAGTACTTACCTTTCTTGCCAAAATTTGTGCAAAGGGGGGCCTGGACATGGCCACACAGCGCAGCAACCATTGACAGGCCTGCTGTGATTTTCATTCTTATGGGTTTTGATCCTTTTCCACGGGGCATCCTATTTTGGGATGTCTTCTATATGAACCCCCAGGGAATGTCGATATTCTCACCTCATCCTCAATCCCATGGTGCATGTGTTGGCTCTCCTCCTATCAGCTTTCCATGACATGAATACTGATGAGAAAGCTTAGAAAGATGAATGGATGGGGAGCTTTCCTCCGGCTTTGCTTGTCTGCATTGGACATCGACATAGACCTGGTGCGGGTGCAAACATCAACCAGATGGGAACCCCGGGATGCTGTTGCGGCTCGCACATGTGGCGTGGGGTGGCAGGAAAGGTAAGCTGTGCAGTGATCCTGGGGATTTCAAACTTCGGAGCATCCCAAAGAAGAATGCCCCAAAAAGAGGGAGACCAATGGCGCTAGAGTCCTATAGATGTGGGGATTGAGTGTGTTTTTTTCGGTTGGTGCTTCAGATCTGCATTTGGATCCTCCATGGCACAAATTTGAGTTAAAGAGGAACTTCGGAGGCCCTGAAGTTTAAAAGACTCAAGGGCCCCCCGAGTTCCAGTCCTTTGGGCATCCCGAATTGGGATACCCCGCTGTGTGAAACCTCCCGGTACACTCACCCTCTCCCGGAGCCCTCACTGCTCCTGTGCGTTCTGGCCGCATCCTTCCTCAGGTGGACGGGGGTGGTGCCGCTCGGCTGCTCAGCCATACAGACGGCTGCTTATCCATACCGCCCTGACGCCGAATCGAGCCGAGTGACAGCGAGCGCACTGATTGGCTGAGCGAGCCAATCAGCGCGCTCGCTCTCGCCCGAGTCTGCTCCGTGGGAGCGGAAGGTGTGTGAAATGGGGCGACCTGGGGGGTACACACAGCGGGGCATCCCACTTCGGAATGCCGCCGCAGAGAGGAACAACACACAGGACAGTCAAATTTATGTGTGTTGTTCCTCTTTAAAGTGGATTTTGACTATCCTACGTTTTGGGGGTGAAACTGTGTGAAACCCCCCAGATCGCCAATGCTCACCTCTTCCTGGAAATACGGCGCATGCGTGGCTGCTCGTCCAACCAGAGCGCTCGGAGCCGCTGACGTCACGTCGTCTAAGTCTTCGTCTAAGGCCAGTGTCTCCGAGCGCGCTGGTGGCTGCATCCCCCGCTTCCCTCTAACAGGAAGCGTGCCCATCCACAAATGCCTGGTGCGGGCACGCACCCTGCTAAAGGGATAGCGGGGATACGGCCGCGGCTCGCCTATGCGCCATTGGACCGGGAAACAAGGAAACAAAGTATATGGGGCGACCTGGGGAGTTTCACACAGCAGGCATCCTGATTTTGGATGCCCCGTGGGGAGGGAATCGATTGGCCCGGGAATCTTTTGTCCCCTTTAAGGGGGGAGCTTGAAGGGGGACCCTCAAAACTTGTTGTTGTATGGGGTTCAGAATCTCCTGCAGGGAGATCTTGATTTTTTTAATTAGTTTAGGACAAAAAACAAATATACACCAACAAACCAGCCCCTGTGTAACCAGTGTGTGCACAGGTCAGCAGTGCTGCTGTGCTCCCTGAACAGTAGTGCCCTGTGTGATCTGTCACTGTCTGGTTCTGGGCTCGGCCCTGTTCCTATCCTCGGCAGTGCTGAGTTCATGAAATCTCCATTACCAGCTCCCAGCTGCTTGGCTTGTGTGTTTTGTCTCTATCAATGAGCGGCTGGGAGCGCTGATGAGTGACACGCGGGGCGTGCGCCATACATGACCCGCTGGTTACTGGTGGGCGGCTGTCTGTTCACCAGATGATGGCTCCGGCCTCTAATTTCAAAGTTATGCGTGCTGTCATGTGGCCGCCTCTTATGACACCCCTTATAATATATTTCCTTACTTTGTATAAGCTTATAAAACATGGCCATTTATTTTCACTCTTTATCACCATGTTTCATAACCTCTATGTGCAGGTGGGTATATGTATAGCATTCAGGTCCGGCGCCAGCACCCGGCAAGGTGGGGCAGCTGCCAGGGCCCCCGGACCCCAGGGGGGGCCCACTGATAGCTGTCACTGGTTTAAGAAACAAATACTTTTTTTGTGAGGTTAGAATCTCTTAAAGGCTGCACAGCCTCATAGCTGCCCCTGCTATTAACTAAACCCAGGATTTCCAACCCCATATTTTGTTCCTCTTTACAAGGGCATCTCAATTTGGAATGCCCCTGTTTGTGAAAGACCCCCCCCCCCTTCCCCCCCGGTTTGGCGATCCCACAGTGCTTTTGCCAGTTTAAGGAAAGTAATGAGCGAACGGGGACTGGGGGGGGGGGGGGGTCACAGACAGGGGCATCCAAAATCAGGATGCCCCTGGGGATCCTTTTCACCTGGTTCCAGATTTGTTTAGACTCTGGGGTCACGGTTAAAGGGGTTTTGGTGCACTTCAAAGTGGACCAAAACTAGAGCCTCCTTTATATTCCTCCAGGATCACACAAAAAATGGTCTAACAGCAATTCTGTCCCTATGGTGCTCTCAATACAGGCAAGCCACAGTGGCCCTGCAGCTGTCTCTGACCACAGCAGAGCATGCTCAAACCTCATAAAGCTGTTCCAATGGCAATGTAGAAGGCAGTGGGGCATGGAGGATGCCCTGGGGCTAGTTGTGGGCTTAATGACTCTGGCCCTCCCTTATAGAGTCCTATAGCCATGTCCTGCTTCTTTCTAGCCATTGTTCCTTTGCATCCAACCTATATCTTGCCTCCAACTCTGACCCCCTGTTCTGGTTCTAGTTTGACACCCTCCAGCTACATGCTGCATCTAGTCTGTGAGTTGTAGCAGGAGCGGACTGGGACCAAAATTAAGCCTGGGATTTTATTAGCCCCCGGTCAGCCCATGACCCCAAGGTGCTACTCAGTCAAGAGTGCTCCAAGACTAAGGCTAAAGCATTGCAGGGACCCCCACAGCCTTTTAGGCTGAGGCATTGGGGGCAGAACATAGACTGGGGCGTACAGTTGGGCTGAGGCATAGACTAAGGGGACAGGGATTGGATTTGGATTGGATTTGGTTGGGAAGTAGAAGCCCAGCTGGCCCCAGAGCAGTGGGAATTCTGATGGTTCTGCCTATGGCCAGCTCACCCTTGAGTTATAGCATTCCTTGTCAAGCCACATCAGAGCCTTTCCCTACCCATGGACTTCTTTGGACTCACAGACCAGGAATCCATTGACCTTCCGGGCTCCTTGGTTGAAGAGCAAACTGCTTTGAAGACTCCACACCCCAGGAGACCTATGCTTCTTGGCCTGTGGCCAGATGGTCCTCAGCTATGACACCCAAGCTTGTGACACCAAACTCTGTTAATGGGATTTACCGCATTTTTCACACAATAAGACACACTTATTTCCCCAAAAGTGGGGGGAAATGTCAGTGCGTCTTATCGGGCAAATGTGAAAAAAAAGTCAACTCACAGTGTCTTCGCTGTATCTGCCGTCTTCTCCACGGCGCCAGACACCTGACTTCATATACAGAGATGGGCGTGGCCGATGCTCGAGCGTCGGCCACGCCCATCGCCGTACCGAGCCGGGTGTTCACTCTGTGTGTGCTCGAGCCATGGAGAGGAAGCAGAGGCATCTACCGCTCCTTCTCCGCGGCGCCAACACACACAGACAGCCGGCCTCATTCAGCGGTGGGCGTGGCTGACTTTCTACTTTTGCCTATGGGGAATAGGAGGGGGGAATGCCACACTGCCTATATGGGGAATGGGGGGTGCCACACTGCCTATATGGGGATTGGGAGGGGGGGTGCCACACTGCCTATATGGGGAATGGGAGGGGGGAATGCCACACTGCCTATATGGGGAATGGGGGGGGGAATGCCACACTGCCTATATGGGGAATGGGAGGGGGGGTGCCACACTGCCTATATGGGGAATGGGAGGGGGGAATGCCACACTGCCTATATGGGGAATGGGGGGGGGAATGCCACACTGCCTATATGGGGAATGGGAGGGGGGAATGCCCCACTGCCTATATGGAGAATGGGAGGGGGAATGCCACACTGCCTATATGGGGAATGGGAGGGGGGAATGCCACATTGCCTATATGGGGTTTGGGAGGGGGGAATGCCACACTGCCTATATGGGGATTGGGAGGGGGGAATGCCACACTGCCTATATGGGGAATGGGATGGGGGAATGCCACACTGCCTATATGGGGAATAGGAGGGGGGAATGCCACACTGCCTATATGGGGAATGGGATGGGGGAATGCCACACTGACTATATGGGTATTGGGAGGGGGGAATGCCACACTGCCTATATGGGGAATAGAAGGGGGGAATAATGCCACACTGCCTGTATGGGGATTGGGAGGGGGGAATAATGCCACACTGCCTGTATGGGGATTGGGAGGGGGGAATGCCACACTGCCTATATGGGGATTGGGAGGGGGGAATGCCACACTGCCTATATGGGGAATAGAAGGGGGGAATAATGCCACACTGCCTGTAGGATGATTGGGAGGGGGGAATGCCACACTGCCTGTATGGGGATTGGGAGGGGGGAATAATGCCACACTGCCTGTATGGGGATTGGGAGGGGGGAATGCCACACTGCCTATTTGGGGAATAGAAGGGGGGAATAATGCCACACTGCCTATATGGGGATGGGATGGGGGGAATGCCACACTGCCTATATGGGGAATGGGAGGGGGGAATAATTCCACACTGCCTATATGGAGAATGGGAGAGGGGAATGCCACACTGCCTATATGGGGAATGGGAGGGGGAAATGCCACACTGCCTATGGGAATGGGATGGGGGGAATGCCACACTGCCTATATGGGGAATGGGAGGGGGGAATAATTCCACACTGCCTATATGGAGAATGGGAGAGGGGAATGCCACACTGCCTATATGGGGAATGGGAGGGGGAATGCCACACTGCCTATATGGGGAATGGGAGAGGGGAATGCCACACTGCCTATATGGGGATGGGAGAGGGGAATGCCACACTGCCTATATGGGGAATAGAAGGGGGAATAATGCCACACTGCCTATATGGGGAATGGAAGGGGGAAATGCCACACTGCCTATGGGAATGGGAGGGGGAATGCCACACTGCCTATATGGGGAATGGAAGGGGGGATGCCACACTGCCTATATGGGGAATGGAAGGGGGAAATGCCACACTGCCTATGGAAATGGGAGGGGGAATGCCACACTGCCTATATGGGGAATGGGAGGGGGGAATAATTCCACACTGGCTATATGGGGAATGGGAGGGGGAATGCCACACTGCCTATATGGGGAATGGGAGAGGGGAATGCCACACTGCCTATATGGGGAATGGGATGGGGGAATGCCACACTGCCTATATGGGGAATGGGAGGGGGAATGCCACACTGCCTATATGGGGAATGGGAGAGGGGAATGCCACACTGCCTATATGGGGATGGGAGAGGGGAATGCCACACTGCCTATATGGGGAATGGAAGGGGGGGATGCCACACTGCCTATATGGGGAATGGAAGGGGGGGATGCCACACTGCCTATATGGGGAATGGAAGGGGGGGATGCCACACTGCCTATATGGGGAATGGAAGGGGGAAATGCCACACTGCCTATGGGAATGGGAGGGGGAATGCCACACTGCCTATATGGGGATTGGGAGGGGGGAAGGCCACACTGCCTATATGGGGAATGGGAGGGGGAATGCCACACTGGCCATGGGGGATAGGGGGTGCCACTCTGCCTTTAATGGGGGTATTCTGCACCTTGCCTATTATTTTGTTCTTGGGGGGATGATGTTTTAGCACATTTGGTTCAGAATATTAATTTTCTTATTTTCCTCCTCCAAATCCTAGGTGCGTCCTATGAGCAGGTGCGTCTTATAGTGCGAAAATACAGTAATTCAATTTCCACACCAGTGAGAAGCTTATGCAAATTTACCAATTTATTGCAACAATAAGATTTTGAGGATGTTGGACAAGCTTCTTGTAGAGCAAAAGCACAGCTTCTTCCCAGCACACTCCTGACATCTCCCATAAATAGCTCTCCTGTATTTATGGCGCGCCGCCTACTCTGTAAACAGGTACCGTATAGACCAAGAGTGTAACAGGTAACTGTAAAATGTGGATGGGCTTTGATTCCTTTTCTAAATTTTCATCACTGAAAATCTCTAAAAATGTTCCTAGCCGTTCTCGCTCAAAGGTCTTTACCGACATTGACAGTCAGGGAAGCGGCCATGTCTGTATGATTTATGGCGCATATTAAAATAAGTTCCTGCTCAGCTGTTCTGGATTTCATGGAATTTGACAACTTTGTGGATTTAGGTTTCGGCTGATTCACGGCCTTTTAAAATCCTTTTCTAAACTCTGCTGTGCTCTATACAGGTTTAAAGGAAAAACATCATCTTTGTTTTACCCCCCTAAACACACACACCAGGGCAGCCATAGCCGCAGTACAGGAATAACTCCAGGCGAGTTCCCCCAAGGGGTTGTCATTCATCATGGACCACTAGAATAATATAATTGCCAACATCATCTGCCTTTTTGATAATCCATGCCCAGCAATCACATGCCGAGCTAAGCCTTCTGTTATTCTGCCTTCCCCGAAGTGTAGGCTTGGACTGGTCTACTAACAGGCTGATTCATTACTTGCGCCAGGAGCGTCTGTACAGCGGCGCTAAGAGCGACCGCTAATGGTCGCTATGATCGGCCGTCAGTCGCTATTACAGAGAGCGCCTCAGTCGCTGGCCAGCATTGATGAATTTGATGTGTGAGTCGCTATTACACCAGTACAGCGATATATGGGAGCGAACGGTAGCGACTGGTCAGTGTGAGCGACTCAAACCATATTCATCAAAAAAACAGCCTCACACGGCGCTGGCGCTCAAAATTGTGTCGCTATAGCCCCGAGCGCCGGCCGCTGTGTGATTAAAGTCCATTTTTGAACACATATCCACCAGTAACAAAGCAAAAACATTGTTATTACATTGTGACATTAACACTTTAGTACCAAACCTGTAATGACAATTCTGCATAAAAATATAAAAAATCTAAAAACTTTTCAAAAATGTATTTAAATAGGCCAGGAGAGGTCACACAATGATTTGATACAAAACAAAAACAAATATTAAAAGAAAACCCTATTTAAAGAGAAGAAAAGTAACGTCCATTGAAATGTATGGGAGAGCGACAGGTAATACCAGAGCACCGCCGGGATCCGCAGAGCCGTCTGTGATGATGAATCGGTCGCTACGTGACGCTGTTGCTCACCAGAAATGCCTTCATAAATGTGAAATTGCGTGCTGCTACCTGCCGTCACCTGTCGCTTACAAGGCACTACCTGCCACTATCCCTTCATGAATAAGGCCCTAAGAAACAGGGGGATCCCTCGGTGGGTCCCTAAACCCGGGAGAATGGCGGAGCTTTGGTAGGTTCTGCACCCCTAGGAGCGTAGATGGAGCATGGGAATTTTTTCTTAGTTTTCCCCAAAAATGTTTAAAGTGGACCAACACCCAGGATTTTGACTATCCTGGGTTTTGGTCCACTTCGGCTGTGTGAAACCCCCCAGAAACCCCAAAGAACTCACCTCTCAACGCTCCCACGTGAACGCCGCAGCCAATCCCCGCCAACGTCCAGGCGGGGATCAGGAACGTCCAAGCCGCTTCCGCCGCCGCCGCCTCCCGCGCGTCACTCTCGGTGCGCGCGTGCCCCCGCCGGCCATTCACAGAGGGCCGGCGTGGGCGCGCGCACGTCTGGAGGGGCGCACGGGAGGCGGCGGCGGCGGAAGCGGCGGTGGATCAGGTAAGATGTTTTTGGGGTTTCTGGGGGGTTTCACCCCGCGGGACATCCCCATCTCGGATGTCCCGCGGGTGGGAGGTGATCGGCCCGGGAATCTTATAGATTTCCGGGCCGATCACCCCTGGGTGTTGGTCCACTTTAAATGGGCCTGCTCAGCCCACGTTCTGCCTGATGGGGTGTTTTGTCCATGTAGGGGAGGTTTTACATGCTCTACTCTACCAGATTTATTCTTTAGTGGGGTGTTCATTGGAAGGCACAAACTCTGATTTGCCATGCGGTAGTGGGCACCCCCCTAAAGTCCCTCCTAACATCAGGCCAGCCCTGGCAAAGTGGTCCCTTAGACTTGGCGCCCTGGTTTGCATGGTGTGAGCAGCCCAGCGCTCTGTCCATTGGGGGCCTGTGGAACAACATACTCAGCCATTTGTTACTTTCGACCCCGTGAACAACTCCAATACTCAGTTGAACTCTTTTGACTGAAAGGGTATATGGGTGGGCCAATGCTCTTGGAAAATAAGGGACCCTGAGCAGTAACATTGGGTCATAGGGTTGTATGGGGTACCTAAATTGGTATAATGGAGAAGACAGGGTGGCATCATAGGCGCTGGGCAGTAAAGTGGTACCTAAGATAGAATTGGCGGATTAGTGAAGATGGTCCTTTAATAGTATAGGTAAGAAGTTGTATACTGAAAGGTGATATGGGTGGGCCAATGCTCTTGGAAAATAAGGGACCCTGAGCAGTAACATTGGGTCATATGGGGTACTTTCATTGGTATAATGGAGAAGACAGGGTGGCATCATAGGTGCTGAGCAGTAAGGTGGTACCTAAGATAGAATTGGCAGATTAGTAAAGAGGGTCCTTTAATAGTATAGGTGAGAAGTTGTATAAGTGGCCCATGGATGCAAGAGTATCCCACAAGGTAATATGTGATACCACTGGATGTTATGAGGGGGGACCAGGAAATTCATGAAGGCGGCCTTGACACCCTAATACATAGTAGGTATTTTTCTGTTGAAAGTTAGAAAGTGTTTTGGAGGGTCTAGGTCCATAATTACCAATAATTGCATCTGTAACCTTCCCTGTATATACCTGTATATGCTATCATTAGAAACCACAGGCTCCCGCACTGAAGAAGCCTTAGGCGAAACGCGTCTGTGAAGGAGTCTCCGACAACTTGCTACAAACTACAAAGGGTTAACAGCTAGCTACAAACTGAGGAGCAACCACCCACACTTTGCTACAAACTTGAGGACAAGACCTATGGATAAAAGACATTAAGGACGGGCAAGTAACCAAGCCCCTCCCTTCCTCAACACACACCCTGAGACCTTTTTCTGGATCAAACAACCTTGTTTTTTCTGCAGAAACCTAACACCATTTTTCTGCCAAGGACTAATTTAATACCCATCAGAGACCAATATTTGATGTGAAAAAGCCAATATTTTAATCAGTACATGTATAACTAAATAAATAAGCAATCAGAGTTGAGCGCAGAGGTCTTATATTTTTCCAAGGGACACACAGGGGCCCCCCCGGAACCTCGGCCAAGATATTTCCTTTTTAGCCGGAGACTCAAAGGACCCTGAGTGAAACCCCATACGGAAAAAAAAACCCTTTTTCCCCTGTACTATTGTGGCCAACAAAAGGCCCAATAAAACCTCACCATTCACGTAACGTAGAACACCTACTGACACCCTTAGAAACCCCTATCCCTCCTCCCACTCTCCACCCATAATTTGCTTCATTAGCTCCAGGGGAAAAAATCATGGGGACAGTAAAGCCCAGAACAACTGCCCTAAACTGTAGGGATATCCTGTTGGCATACAGCAGTTAAAGAGACAGATGAAGGAGATTAGAGTGTAAAGACCCCATAAGACTCTATAGTTAGTGGTCTCCCTCTTTGTGCTACATCCAGATTTGTGATGCCCTGCTGTGTGAAACCCCTGAGATTGCCTATATACTATATTAAAGAGGGTTGTAGCACACTGCTTATACAGGTACCTAAACAATCCATATATACAAAAGGGGAAGAATGAACACCAAAAGCAGATTATGCCATTAAATTCATGTTTTTAATGCCCACAAATGTATTTGTACAAGCGAGTGCACAAATATTTAGAGTGCAGGTATAGTGGTTCTATAGCAAAACAGTAATTACTACCAAACGGGCATAATGGTATGCAGCATACACAAGGGATCATACAGGCATAGCTTATATGAGACGGATACATGGGAGATACAGGGGCTGATTCATTAATAGCGGCAGGTAGCGACAGATGAGTGTCTGTAGCGGCATTTTCAGAGCGCCCGCTAGTAGTCGCTGTGCTTGGCCGTTGTTCGGTAGTTGATAGCGACTCAGTCGGTGTGCAGTAATGTTGAATATTAGGTGAGGAGTCGCTATTTGACAGGTTCCGCGCTGTATGGGAGCGCATGATAGCGACTGGCCCTAGCGACCGACTCCCACCATATTCATTAAAAAATCAGCCTCTAAAAATTCTCGCGCTGTAAAATGCATGTTTAAATCCCAGAGCGCAGGAGGCGTTGTGTATAAAGTAGTTTTTTAACCCCCTAACCACCATTTAGGTAAAAAAAAAATTTGGATTTTTTTTAAAATAATATTGTAACCTGAACACTTTCATATCAGACCTGTAATATCAATTCTGCACAAATTTTTTTTTTATATCTCCCCAAAAAATTCACTTTCAATGCCAGAAGTGGTAGCAGTTTTTTTTTGTGTAAAAAAAAATGATTAAAAAAATTAATTATTCATAAAAAAAAAAATCTTCCATTGAAATGCATTGGAGAGCGCCAGGTAGTGAGAGGTCATACCTGGCGCTGTTCAAGGTCGGACGCTGGCGCTGTGGGCTGAGGCTGCGATAATGATGAATGAGTCACTAGTTGTCGCTATCTCAGTCGCTAAGCAGGATTGGCTTGATAAATGTGTGATTGTGGTTGGGAGCCGGTGTTCTCGTGGTGATGCCTGTCATTACCTGCCAATCATCAGTCGCTACCTGTCGCTATTCCTTCATGAATAAGGCCCTTGGAGTCCATAGCAGAGATTTCATTAGTAGCTGTATGATCCCTAAACATAGAAGTTAACAAGCATAACAGGCATAATGAAAGCAAGTAAACGAATGCATGAATTAGGCTTACAGGCTGACCGCAGGACAACAATAAACCTCAACGTTTCGGTCCAACGGGACCTTTCTCAAGAGGAATGCGGTGCTTGCTTTCATTATGCCTGTTATGCTTGTTAACTTCTATGTTTAGGGATCATACAGCTACTAATGAAATCTCTGCTATGGACTCTGAGTATCTCCCATGTATCCGTCTCATATAAGCTATGCCTGTATGATCCCTTGTGTATGCTGCATATAATTATGCCCGTTTGGTACTGTTTTGCTATAGAACCACTATACCTACACTGTAAATATTTTTGCACTCGCTTGTACAAATACATTTGTGCACATTAAAACATGAATTTAATGGCATAATCTGCTTTTGGTGTTCATTCTTCCCCTTTTGTATATATGGATTGCCTATCAACCTTCTATGTTTCTATGGGCCTTATTTATCAAGGAATAGCGACACATAGCGACAAATAGCGACTGGGGAGCCGGCCAGTAAAGCCAGGTACCGCAACTAGAACACCGGCTCCCCTCCACAATCACACATTTATCAAGCCGATACTGCTTAAGCGACTGAGATAAGCAACTCATTCATCATTATCCCAGCCTCATCCCACAGCGCCAGCGAGCATCCTTGAACAGCGACAGGTATGACCTCTCGCTACCTGGCGCTCTCCAATGCATTTCAATGGCAGAATGTATTTTAATTAATAATTATTTTTTAATATATATATATTTTTTTTTAATTTCAAGAAAAAAATCTGTGAACACTTCTTCCTTTGAAAATGTATTTTTTGGGTTTTTTTAAAAAAAAAAATTTTTTTGGCAGAATTGATATTACAGGTCTGATTTTAAACTATTCAGGTTTGAATATTATTTCAAAATCATTCCATTTTTTTTTTTGGGGTGGTTCGGGGGTTAAAAAACTACTTTTAACACATCGCCTACTGCGCTCTGGGATTTAAACATGCATTTCACAGCGCTAGGAATTTTTAAGGCTGATTTTTTAATGAATATGGTGGGTGCCGGTCGCTATGTCCAGTCGCTATCATGCGCTCCCATACAACAGCGAACCTGTCAAATAGCGACTCAGCATCTTGTATTCAACATTACGGCACGCCGACTGAGTCGCTATCATCCACCGAACAATGGCCAAGCACAGCGACTACTAGCGGTCGCTGTCAAAATACCGCTACAGTCGCTCAACAGTCGCTATCTGTCGCTATTAATGAATCAGCCTCTATGTTTCTATATACTAACCTCATCAGTGATCCCATGGCACATGCAAGGCCTGCCACCACATCCCCACCTTTCTCCAGCATTTCTGAATGTCTGGCACGGCTATTCAGAAAAGTGGCCAGTGGCTCGCACTCTCTGAGGTCCGAGTGGCATGGCAACGATGAATAGATGCACAAGCCACTGATTGGCTGGCGGCCCGCACATACTCCATGGGATCACAGGATTTTTACAGCGATCTGTGGGATTTCACACAATGGGGCATCCCAAATCAGGATGCCCTTCTGGAAAGCAGCAGAAACCGGGATAGTGACAATCATGGGTTTTGTTCCTGTTTAAGCCAAAACTATACTTTTCATATTTACTCTAATTTATTAGTAATTAGAAGGAACGTCAGTGTGGGCTTCACCCAGGTTGGAACTGGCCCACAAGGTTTAAAGGAGATCTCTGGGTGGTCCCCTGGTCCCTGGGACCTCTTTGAGGGTTTTCATCAACAAAACCTGAACCATGTATTTTATTGATGGCATCTCAAGTGCTCACACACCGTCCGTAGAGCTTGGTTTACATGTCTCTGTTGTCGGGTCCTGAATGTAAGCCCCTAATACTTGCATCTGTGGGGTGAGCCCCCAGAGTATGTTCTACTGGTGGGCCCCAGGCATCCCAGTCTGACACTAGCTTCACCAGGGCCGGCTCCAGGCTTTTGTAGGCCCCTGGGCGATAGTCTCATTGGGCTCCCTGTGGTGTAGTACCCCACTTCTATACATGGTAGTAAAGTTGCATGTATGGTGACTATTGCATATAAAACCTGCACAGAAACTGCACTTGGTTCAGCACCATCCAAATAATTAACCATATATATGTGAGAAGATTCCCAATATGCCAGAATTGAAAGTCCCAATTGTATATCCTACATAACACCTCCACCTTGTGGCCCAGTACACCACAAGAACAGGTACCAAGACAAAAAGGCACCACTCCTACTCAATTAATAGACCAATACCATCACTAATTAATATCAATAGTTTAATTCATTAGAGAACCTCATTAAAAATACAAAATACATCAATCATTACAAACATCTAAAAAAGACATGACAATACACAGCCCAACCCAGCAGCAAAGACCCAATTGATCCTAAAAGCCTGTGCCTGACTCATGATTAATACATCGCAAAATACATCTATCCACATAATCTAAAGTGCCCATGTGCAATACTGCAGTGCTAAATATAGTGTGCAAAAATGCAAAAAATAACAAAAAAAGTGTATGTAACCACCTCAGAGAAAAGGGAAAAATGGTCTCCTGCTGAGTGGGACGATCAATCACCCACGCGTTCCGTGACAGATTGTCACTTCTTCAAGGTGCCCGATGGTGACTATTGCCAAAGAATAAAAAGAAAAAAATAATAAAAGGATTCACAGAAAGAAAGAAAAAAATAATAAAAAAAATAATAAAAGGATTCAAAGAAAGAAAGAAAAAAATAATAAAAGGATTTACAGAAAGAAAGAGAAAAAAAGGAAGCAAGAATAAAAGAGAGAAAAGGAATGAGGAAAAAAGAAAAATAATAGATTAACGGCAGAAGCTGAGAATAGGTGGAAAGAAATAAGAAAGAAATAAAAAAAAACATAAAAACACAATAAAAAAAAGTAGGGAAGAATAAACGTTTATAATGAATGACAGAAAAAAGAAAGAATAAAAGAAGAGAAGAAAGAAAGAAGGAAAGAAAGAAAGAAAATAGAAGGAAGGAAACAAAGAACAGAAGAAAACTGAAGAAACAAGAAAACAGAAGAAAGAAAGAAACGGAATAGCAGAAAGAACAGATAAGAAAGAATAGATGAAAAAAAACAAAGAATAGAAGGAATGACATAGTCCTGGTTACTGCATGGCCCTGCCTCCTGCATAGGGGCTGCCCAGGGTAGAGGGAGTGAGGTGGGCCCCCAGGGCCCTGGCACCTGCACCGCTGCGCCCACTTCTGACGCCTGCCCTGAGCTTCTCCCACCTTCTTGGGTAAGCTCATTCATCCAGGTAACTCTGCAGAAATACATCAAGGCAACGGGTCTGTTTAATTCTCTTGAAGACATTTAGCTGTACATTGGACTGTCTCTCTTGGGTTAGCATTGAAGGGATGTAAGGTCGCTTATATAAAGACACCAGATGTTCTGTGAGCAGCACGGTAATTAGCAGAGCTTCTCATTAGGTCGCTGTGGAATGCAATAAAAGCAGCCTTGGAATTATTTGGAATCATACTTTTCCCAAGGAACAAGACCTGTCAGTGCCGAAGCTTGGAGAATACCATTGTTGGCCCTCTTCTTAAAGTGGACCAAAACCCACAACGATCGGCTCTAAAAGATTCCCGATTCCCTCCCCCCCGGGGCATTCAAAATTGGGATGCCCCACTGTGTGAAACCCCCCAGGTCGCCCCATACACTTACCTTCGCTCCCGGTCCAGCGGCAGAAGCGCGAGCCGCGGCCGCATCCCCGCTATCCCTCAAGCAGGACGTGTTCCCGAGCCAGGCATTTGCGAATGGCCGAAGCGGGCACACTCCCTGTGTATAGAGGAAAGCGGGAGATGCGGCCGTCAGCGCATTCAGAGCCGCTTGCCTTAGATTTAGGGCTTTATTCATCAAGGGATAGCGACAGGTAGTGCCTTGTAAGCAACAGGTAGCGTCAGGTAGTGTCAGGTGAGCGCCGGGCACGGCACGCAATACCACATTTAAGAAGCTGTTAAAAAAAAAGGACTGAAGGTCCCACACCTTCCAAAACCCCATTGCAAAATATGGCACCACTACAACAATATAGCAAAATATCGTAATTTATTAATCACAATATAAACATGACTATATACACTAAGGACTCTACACTGACAAAGACATTGTACAAAGGAAGGGCAGAAACTTTACAAGGGGGCAGGGGGCTGGAGGTTGATAGCAATAATTACATTAGTTTTATCAGACTTTTTGTGCATGCCGGCTCCTACATAATAAAGTGCTACAGTGCAACTCAATGAAAAGATAAATAAACCAACAATGTCATATATATATCAAACGCCACTGAGTGCCAAATCTAACCTAAGCACACCATAAACCTATACCTATCCACATATAATCTATTATAGCAAAGAGGACAAGCCGGGGAGAACAAAGAAAAAAACACCCACATGTGAAAGACAATATGACTTACAATGAACACGACCGCCAGCCCACTGCCCCAGCGTCTATGCGTTGCGTGACGTCACAGGCGTCACTTCCTCAGGACATAAGCACACTAAGGCCCTTATTCATCAAGCGATAGCATCACCTACCTCCCTATATACTCACCAACCGCGCTCATGAGGTAAAGACCGCCCAGATACCGCCCCAACAATCAGCCTGTAGTCAGGCGTGCCCCGGCCGGAAGCAGATTCTGGTGAGCGACTGGAACAACGCCATGTAGCGGCCAATTCATCATTACCCAAGGCTCGGCGTAGAGCGCCGGTGCTCAAGCGTCCAGAGCGCCATTAGCTGTCGCTCTCCCATACATTTCAATGGACTTTCCTTTTCTTCTCTTTAAGCAAGGTCTTTGTGTGACCTCTCCTGCCCTAGAAAAGTAATTTCTGAAAACTTTATTGATTTTTTATATTTTTATGCAGAATTGTCATTACAGGTCTGGTATTAAAGTGTTAATGTCACAGTGTCAGTGTACAACAATATCATTCCATGTGTTTTCGCTTTGTTACTGGTGGATATGTGTTCAAAAACAGACTTTAATCACACAGCTTCTGGCGCTCTGGGCTACAGCGACACAATTTTGAGCGCCGGCATTCTGTGAAGCTGTTTTTTTTTTATGAATATGGTCTCCACTAGGTGGCCTCTGTCACACCTACCACGGACATAGATGTAAATATAGAAGATCTAGACCAGGCGTGCTCAACCTTTTAATAATTTTGGGCCACTTAAATGATTTGTCACCACTTGCTAGCAATACTCACGCCAATTGGATTACCAAGCTGAATATATGGGCCCATTATTTTAGCCCTCCCCCATCAGTCCTGCATCTTAACACTTTAATTGTCAGCCTATCTAAAGATTTTCTCAACCTCTGTTGCCAGAATATTTTTCAAATATTTTGCACTATGCATGTTCAACTGTGATTTTTGAAGGTATTTCCCAGGAAAAGTAAATATTGTTTTTTTTCAACAGAGTCTGGTCTTCTTTAACATGAAATGTCTTGTGTGTTTGTTGTGTTTTTTTTGGTATACACATTTTAAGTTTTTCAATTAAATCTTATTGCATGTAAAAGCTCCTTTTCTTCCGGTTACAGTGATACCACATATGTATTCCTGCCCAGGAGACTCCCCCCAAACTGAAACAGTGATTTAAGAGATTTTCAGATAAAATTCAACTGCTATGCGCTCCTTGCGGTTTTTCAAGAAAAACAACCCTTTACATTTGAAATACCCCCAACAAACTAGTACACACCTTAAGCTTTCTAGGCATACCAGGCTTGTTGATGTGGGCTTCTTTCGGGAAGTAATCCCTCGAAGAATTATTTGGTTGTACAGGGTTTCCCTTAAAATGTATAAAAAAGCAGAATAAAACACATTTTCCTAAAATATCAATATGCAAACAGGAAAAAACAAGCTAAACCTGAAAGTGCAAGGTCTCCCAAACAGAACAATACCCAACATGCATAGCTACCTTTAACTGCCAGCCTATTGAGATGTTGTCACCCTCTGTTGACAGGTCAACACTTTATAACATTTACAAGTAAACTGCAACTACTATCCACACTATAAATAGTTAAATATTAAAAAATTGGCATGCGGAGGCTCCAAGCCGTAGACATAGCCGACGTAGCCCCAGGGGGGGGGGGGGGGGGGTGGTAATGGGGGCCAGGGAGTTAATGGCAAGTCACACGCTAGCCACAGGTGACTTTCCAGACCACGAGCACTGTGAACTGGTAAAGGGGTCTCATGGATCCCTTACCAGTTCACAAAGGGTTAACTGTATAAAAAAACGCACCACACACCATTAGAAAAAAATGATATTTATTTAATAAAAAAAAAAAGTTTTTTATTTACTCACCCCGTATCATCAGCTCCCCTGTCCTTTGCCAATCTTGATGACAGATGCGGTGATCACTGGGCGGGGGGTGGATTGGAGGGGAATGGAGAGAGCGTGTTGCTGCATCCCCTGCATCCCCGGCGTTGCGCACGTGCTCCCGCCCCAGCCCCCCAGACATTCATATAGGCTCATACAGGGGATGCGGCAGCGCATGCTACCTCTTAAAGTCAATGCAAGATGTTTGCCAAAAGAGGTCAGTTCTTTGGGGCTTTCTGGGTGGTTTCACACAGCGGGGTATCCGGGCAGGGCCGAATTATGAGAGAGACCCAAGGGGCCTCCACCACTTAACCTGCAAAGGGGGCCTCCACCAACCTTGGGTCATGGTCTGGTCTAGGAGACTTTTCAGACTTTGAAATGATGGGCCGTGGGGCCAGCAACAAAACTAATGGCGGCAGTAGGGGCCCCCTGCACGCCTAGGCAAGATTTTTTTGATTTACAACCCTGCAGACAAAGCCACCACAGAACAGGACGGAGAGTCTAGAGCAGCAAAGCCGCCGCCAGCAACGCTACAGTGATGGGTGCAGAGCTGTCACTGCACATAAGCCACCAAGCACAGCCGCTGGCACCTCAATGCAGGGAACCAGCCGGGAGACTACACTACCCCCCACCCAGAATGGCAAAGCAGGAGTTCCTGAGCAGCACGCACCCGCACAAGGGGGGCACAAGGGACTCGATCTGACATTCCAGTAAGTATTCGGGTGCCAGACAACCACCAATCAGTTACTTGGCTGGACTATTTTAAAGTGGACCAAAACCCAGCTCGATTGGCCTGGGAATCTATAAGATTCCTGTGCTGATCGTTTCCCTCCCCCCTGGGGAATACAACATTTGGATGCCCCGCTGTTGCGAAACCCCCCAGGTTGCCATGTTCACTTACCTTTGTTCCCGCTCCAACAGCGCATGTGCGGGCCGTGGCTGCATCCCCCGCTATCCCTCTAGCCGGGGGTGCGTGCCTGCGCCAGCCATTTGTGAATAGCCAGCGCGAGCACGCTCCCTGTAAGAGGGAAACCAATCTGGGGCCTCCACCAGATTAATGTGCTGTTGCGGCAATATTTGGAACTTGGGGCCTTTTTATTTTGCCTATGGACACACTAAAGTAACATAGCTCATCATACCTTTTCAGCTTGGGAAAGAGGGACAGTTGTTAAATTAGGCCACACCCCTCATTGAGGGATGGATAGGAGATAGGATGTAACAGTTACAACAATAGAAACACTTTGCATAGGAAAATGAATCATTTATTGATGCAGATCTGCATGTTACACCTCAAAGAGGGACAAATGAGAACAACGAGGGACAGGAGGACACAGACTCAAAAGAGGGACAACCCATCCAAATCAGGGACACTTGAGAGGTATGGCTCAAGCCTCTGTGGGTATGGGTAGCTGTAGCCAAACTGCTTTCTGGTCCATGTTGGGATATGACCTGATCGGTGGTCTGTGACAGTAAAAATTGGACTAAATAGATACAAATCAAAGTATTTCGAGGTGGCGACTTGCTTACAAGGAGATTTCAGTTTCTATGTCTGGTCTCTAGGGGAGGCCGCAATCTCCAATCTGATGAGCTGCCCGCCGGCCGGACTCACTTTTATCAAGTCAATGGCAAGTTTCACACATTGAGTTTCAGATTAGCACATTTTCTAGAGGTCACATGTGGCCAAGGCCATAAACGACTCTTTGTAGCTGAATGTTGTTACAGATCTACGTTTTCAGGAGCTGCGCCAAGCTTTGGGATCTGTGTAATTTCTGGGTAACGTTCACTCCGGGCCGGCCTTAGGTGAGGAGGCCCACTGCCAAAATGCCAGGATGGGGCCCTAATACATTCACACTCAGACAATAATGGAGACAGATACGTGATGAGAAGATGGATGGAAGGTGATGGAGAGATTTGGATAATTTAAAAGTGAAAAAAAGGAAGAAAAAAAAGGGGAGGCATAAGAAAAAAAGAGACCAGAGGGGGCGCTGAAAATCGGGATCGCCCATACACTTACCCTCTTCTCCGGTCCAACAGCGCATGCAGCCGTCGTAGCCGTATCCCCACTATCCCTAGGCTTAGGCCCTTATTTAACAAGGGATAGCGGCAGGTAGCGAATGGTGAGCGAACGGTAATGACGCTCACCGCCACGAGAACGCCTTTATCACACATTTATCAAGCCGATCCTGCTTAGCGACCGACAGAGCGCCAGATAGCGAATCATTCATCATTATTCCAGCCTCACCCCACAGCGCCAGCGAGCGACCTTGAACAGCGACAGGTATGACCTCTCGCTACCTGGCGCTCTCCAATGCATTTCAATGGAGCAATTTTTAAATATTCATAATTAATTGCTAATAATTTTTATTTTATTTTTTTTTAAATGTCAAAAATTCTGTGACCAATGTTGCATTGGTGTGCAATGTTAGATTTTTTTTTTAAGGTAAAAAAAAAAAAAAAAAACAATTGTGCAGAATTGATATTACAGGTCTGATATTAATGTATTCATATTACAAAAAGTTTTGAAAAACATGTTTTTTTTTTTCTAAAAATATGGTTGTTTGGGGGTTAAAAAACTACTTTTAACCCATCGCCGCCAGCGCTCTGGGGTTTAAACAAGCATTTCACAGCGCGAGAATTTTTGGAGCGTGATTTGTTAATGAATATGCTGGGAGCCGTTCGCTATGGCCATTCGCTGTCATGCGCTCCCATACAGCGCGGAACCTGTCAAACAGCGACTCCTAACCCCGTATTCAACATTACCGCACACCGACTGAGTCGCTCTCAACAGCCGAACAACGGCCAAGCACAGCGAATACTAGCGGGCGCTGTGAAAATACTGCTACAGTAGCTCATCTGTCGCTACCTGGCACTATTAATGAAACGGCCTCCCCGACGACTCCGAGCACGCTTATTGGACGAGTGGCCTGGCATGCACCGGGAAAAGGTGAGTTTGCATTGGCGATTTGGGGGGTTTCATACGGGGGCAAGAATCAAAATAGTCAAAATCCTGGGTTTTGGTCCACTTTACGACCCCCCTCCGCAAAAAATCATGTCCCACTATGGACCTCTCATAAACTAGAGAGGGCACTTGGCACAGCGTGTGGTTTTCACATGCATTTGCAAAGGTGCGCAACTAAGACCCCTGACAGGGTTTGAGTTTTGCAGCCCCTTTACATATCTCTGGGGGTATCCAGCTCACGGTGGCATCACCCGTACGAGAGAAGCCAGTTCATCCACTGATGAAGTAGGTTTTGTGATATCCACTAACTTGGGCTGTTGCCGGTGTGAAATGTTGCACATGGCTGTGAGCTGAGATTTGATTCATAGAAGCACCATTGCGGCTACAATGGCTCACTTTGTTTCTTCTGCATCTAGCTATAGGGAAGGGAGATACAAGGGTAGAGTTTGTTGCTGCTACATTTCCTAAAATAATACTCCAAGCAACAAAAATTACATTGACAGAGGAGTCCCAAAAAGGGCTAAACCAGAGCAAAACCCAAGATTTTCACTCACCTGGTTTTTAGTCCGATTTACAGGGGCATCTTGAATTGGGATGCCGCTGTGCCCTGGGATTGCCTGTTTGCTTACCTCAAACTATTTTATTGTATGTCCCAAAGGGGGCGCTCATAGATTAGAGTTAGGACTGCACCTACTCAGAGACACCTTGGCGCCTGGTGGTGCAGCTTCAACATACTTCTGCAGATGTCTGGCAAACCAGATCTCTGTGCAGTAAGTTCATTGAGTTCTAAATGGAACAATATCTGTGGCTGTGGATGATCTCACTCCCCATTTTTTACCTCGCCGAGGGAACCACCGTGGGTTTCGCACAACAGGGGCATCTCATGAGCCTATTTTCCATTTCCTGTAGTCCTGTAGTCTCCATTTCCTGTATTTCCTGTAGTCCATTTTCCCCTCCTTTTCTTTCTATTGCTCCACGACCACGCACAGCCACCCCAGTCGTGAGCGAGTCCTGCATGCTACAGACTTGCTGGGCCTCTTACACTAGGAAGGCTGGGGGACACGAAGGGTGTGTGACCACGTTTGGAGCAAGACAGAAGGACACAGTCATTGGAATGCTTTCGACTATATCACAAAGATGCATCTGGTGCTCCTTCCTTTTTATTTATAGTAAAATAGAAAACTTACATACGCCATCTTACAGGGGCATAACATATTAGAAAAAAAATTAATATCTAGCTCAGTTATTGGTCTGTTCTACCTAACAAGCACAATCTTTGGAATGTTAGCTACGCCTAAAGGGAGGCCACTCAAAGGCGTTGCCCAGCTTCCCGACGCCATCTTTATCACAGTAATACATTAGTAGCAGCATATTCTATTATCTCCATAATCCTTGTTTTGTGTTGTTGTCAAGCAAAAGAGAAAAAGCGCAGAGTGAAGTGGCTGCCTGAGGGTTTATTTCACCTTTATTAGCTACTAAGTGTACAATGAGGGAGGGAATGCTCACCTTCATATGTTCACTTTATCATTCATGACCTCCGTCCATCACATGCAAACTTTGGAGTACTGTTACAGCATCTACAACATGCTGCAGGAAATGGAGGAGAGGTGCATGGGACAGGCTTCAGGTGAGCTCCTTGTTGCCTAATTATTGCCATGGCTAGTAACATAGTAACCTAGTAACATACGGCCTTATTTATCAAGGGCTAGCGCCAGGTAGTGTCTGACGAGCACCAGGTACCGCCAGCTAACGGCGGCTACCGAATCAAGTACGCCCGGCGGCGGTCACAATGACGCATTTATCACGCTAAATGAGGCTAGCGCCGGCGAGAGCGTCAGCTAGCGCGGGATTCATCATGTAGCCGACTGCAACGAACAGCGCCGCTGCTAATCCCATCACAGCGACAGGTATGAGCTGTCGCTCCCTGGCGTGGTCCAATGCATTTCAATGGAGCAATCTTTAAATAATCATAATTAATTGCTATTAATGTTTTTTTTTTTTGTTTTAATGTCAAAAATTCTGTGACCACTTCTGCAATGTTAGGAATTTTTTTTAAGTAAAGAAAAAAAAAAAAAATTGTGCAGAATTGATATTACAGGTCTGATATTCATGTATTCATATTACAAAATGTTTAGAAAAACTTGTATAATTTTTACATATAAAAAAAAGGTTGTTTGGGGGTTAAAAACTACTTTACACACATCGCCGCCAGCGCTCTGGGGTTTAAACAAGGAATTCACAGCGCGAGAAATTTTTGAGCGTGATTTGTTAATGAATCTGCAGCAAGCCGTTCGCTCTGGCCATTCGCTGTCAGGCGCACCCATACAACGCGGAACCTGTGAAACAGCGACCCCTAACCCCGTATTCAACATTACCGCACACCGACTGAGTCGCTGTCAACAAGCAAACCCCGGCCAAGCACAGCGAATACTAGCTGGCGCTGTGAAAATCACGCTACTGGCGCTCATCTGTCGCTACCTGGCGCTATTAATGAATCGGCCTCATGGTATGTAAGGCTGAATAAAGACTTTAGTCCATCCAGTTCAGCCTGTTTAACTCCTTCCAGTGGTCTAGTAGCCATAGCTGGAAATGTTATTACATGCCAGGAAGGCATCAAGGCTGTCTCTTGAAATTTGACATTGCCTGGACTGTCCCTAACAGAAGTGTAGATTTAGGGGCGGGTCCTAGTTGGTTATACTCACAAGCCGTTAGTTGCACCTCTAGTTGGCCCGGCTTCTTAAATTTCTGTTGGAAAGGTAGTCCTATTATTACTGTTCCCAATTATTTACTGATCCTACTTATTTACTAATCCTAATTATTTACTGTTTCCTATTACAGGTGCATTGCAAAAAATTAGAATATCATAAAAAATGTGTATATTTGTGGTAATTTAGCTGAAAAACTGAAACTCATATATTATATTGAGTCAATACAGAGTGAACTTTTTCAAGTGTTTTATGTTAATGTTGATGATTATGGCTTACAGCCAAGGAAACCCCTAAATTAATTGTCTCAGAAAATTAGAATAATATATAAGACCAACTGTAAAAAAAAATATTTCTAGAAACACTAAGGGGGTTATTTAAGAAGGGATAGCGCCAAGTAGTGCTTCGTAGCGGCAGGCAGCGTCTGGTGAACGCCGGGTGCTGTACGCAAACCACATTTAAGAAAGTGAATCTGGTGAGTGACTCTAACAGCGCCATGTATTACAGGTGGCTCAGCATATAGCGCTGGCACTCTAGGTGCCATGTAGTACCTGTCGCTCTGTAGCGCTCTCCCATACATTTCAATGGGGTTTCATTAGTTGTGTATAAATAGCGTGTTTGGCAATTTACATTTTTTTTTTTGCTCCAATCATTGTGTGACGTCTCCTGGCTGCAAACAAACACTTTTATACATTTTTTGGACTTTTTATATTTTTATGCAGAATTGTCATTACAGGTCTGGCACTAAAGTGTTAATGTCACAGTGTTTCAACAATGTCATTCCATGTGTTTTCGCTTTGTTACTGGTGGATATGTGTTCAAAAACAGACTTTAATTACACAGCGCCTAGCGCTCTATGCTACAGTGCCCAGCTTTAGAGCGCAGACGCTGTGTGTGTGTAGTTTTTTCTTGAATATGGTGTTGAGCGCCTGGTGCCGGACGCACTGAGCTGGCGCTACCTCTCGCTCCCTGCAATGTTATACTGTTGTTAGAGTGCACAACACGCATCACACTCATCAATGCCGGCCAGATTACTACAGCGACCAAGACGCTCTGTTACAGCGCCCAATACCCACTTACAGTGTCTACTAGCAGTAGCTTTAAGCGCCGCTATACAGACATTCATCTGGCAACCCAATCTCCAGTATTCTGGCTGTATGCCACAGAAGACCAAAGAATTTTGGGGGATCCCCAAATCCCCTGAATATGCCAGAAAGAAAACTGCACAACAAATTGATTTAAAGGGCAATTTATCACAAATCTTTATTATCCAAGGCAGGTTACATACATAGACAATGTAGACAAAGTGCATGTGCCAAAATATCCAAAGATTAAATAAAGTGCATTAATTTCCACACAATCCACATAAAACTAAATAATTAATTGTTTAACGTGCTAACCAATCCAAAGAGGACCACAATAAGGAGAGGGAAGGAGAGGGTTAAAAAATCTATCATCAGTGTACATCACCAGCAGGCCTCCTGGCAGCGCAACCCTCTGATGGCCCACGCGTTATGTGACGGCCTCGCCCGTCACTTCCTCAGGACAATGTGTCCCAAGCTCCTCTTCACGAGCCGCCTCCATTTATACTCACCCGAACCGTTCCCCCTCCTGCATGCCAGCCATTCTCAATGAAGCCGTGGAGCACACTCCGTCCGGAAGTGCGTCAGTGGCTGCCGGAAATGGACACGCCAACAAACGGCTTGCGCGCCTCCGTGGGCCAGAAATGTTGGCCAAATGAAAAGTATGTACAGTAAATTCACTCAATACTTGGTTGGGGCTCCTTTTGCATGAATGACTCCATCAATGCGGGGGCGTGGTATGGAGCCTGTGGCACTGCAGAGGTGTTATGGAAGCCCAGGTTGCTTTCATAGCAGCCTTCAGCTCATCTGCACTGTTGGGTTCAGTGTCTTTCATCTTCCTCTTGACAATACCCCATAGATCCTCTATGGGGTTAAAGTCAGGTGAGTTTGCTGGCCAATCAAGGGCAGTGATACTGTGGTTACTAAACTAGATCTTGGCACTTTTGGCAGTGTGGACAGGTGCCAAGTCCTGTTGGAAAATGGAAAATCCATCGGCAGAGGGAAGCATGACATGCTCTAGAATTTTCTGGTAGACGACTGCGCTGACTTTGGTCTTGATAAAACACAGTGGACCAAAACCAGCAGATGACACGGCTCCCCAAACCATCACTGATGGTGGACACTTCACACTAGACCTCAAGCAGCTTGGATTGGGCCTCCCCACTCTTCCTCCAGACTCTAGGACCTCGATTTCCAAATGAAATGCAACATTTACTTTCATCTGAAAACAACACCTTTGCCCACTGAGCAACAGTCCAGTTCTTTCTATCCTTGGCCCAGGTAAGACGCTTCTAGTGTTGTCTATTGGTCATGAGTGGCCTGACACATGGAATGCGACACTTGTAGCTCATGTCATAGAAACATAGAAAGGTGACGACAGAAGGAGACCATACGCTCCATCTAGTCTGCCCTTATGTGTATACTGTATGTTCTCTGTATCTTATGTGTATACTGTATGTTCTCTTTATCTTATGTGTATACTGTATGTTCTCTTTATCTTATGTGTATACTGTATGTTCTCTTTATCTTATGTGTATACTGTATGTTCTCTTTATCTTATGTGTATACTGTATGTTCTCTGTATCTTATGTGTATACTGTATGTTCTCTTTATCTTATGTGTATACTGTATGTTCTCTATATCTTATGTGTATACTGTATGGTCTCTGTATCTTATGTGTATACTGTATGTTCTCTGTATCTTATGTGTATACTGTATGTTCTCTTTATCATATGTATATAATGTATGTTCTCTGTATCTTATGTGTATACTGTATGTTCTCTTTATCTTATGTATATAATTTATGTTCTCTGTATCTTATGTGTATACTGTATATTCTCTGTATCTTATGTGTATACTGTATGTTCTCTTTATCTTATGTGTATACTGTATGTTCTCTGTATGTTATGTGTATACTGTATGTTCTCTGTATCTTATGTGTATACTGTATGTTCTCTGTATCTTATGTATATAATGTATGTTCTCTATCTTATGTGTATACTGTATATTCTCTGTATCTTATGTGTATACTGTATGTTCTCTGTATCTTATGTGTATACTGTATGTTCTCTTTATCATATGTATATAATGTATGTTCTCTGTATCTTATGTGTATACTGTATGTTCTCTTTATCTTATGTATATAATGTATGTTCTCTGTATCTTATGTGTATACTGTATATTCTCTGTATCTTATGTGTATACTGTATGTTCTCTTTATCTTATGTGTATACTGTATGTTCTCTGTATGTTATGTGTATACTGTATGTTCTCTGTATCTTATGTGTATACTGTATGTTCTCTGTATCTTATGTGTATACTGTATGTTCTCTGTATCTTATGTATATAATGTATGTTCTCTATCTTATGTGTATACTGTATATTCTCTGTATCTTATGTGTATACTGTATGTTCTCTGTATCTTATGTGTATACTGTATGTTCTCTGTATCTTATGTGTATAATGTATGTTCTCTGTATCTTATGTATATAATGTATGTTTTCTATATTATGTGTATACTGTATATTCTCTGTATCTTATGTGTATACTGTATGTTCTCTTTATCTTATGTGTATACTGTATGTTCTCTTTATCTTATGTGTATACTGTATGTTCTCTTTATCTTATGTGTATACTGTATGTTCTCTGTATCTTATGTGTATACTGTATGTTCTCTGTATCTTATGTATATAATGTATGTTCTCTATCTTATGTGTATACTGTATATTCTCTGTATCTTATGTGTATACTGTATGTTCTCTTTATCTTATGTGTATACTGTATGTTCTCTTTATCTTATGTGTATACTGTATGTTCTCTTTATCTTATGTGTATACTGTATGTTCTCTTTATCTTATGTGTATACAGTATGTTCTCTTTATCTTATGTGTATACTGTATGTTCTCTTTATCTTATGTGTATACTGTATGTTCTCTGTATCTTATGTGTATACTGTATATTCTCTGTATCTTATGTGTATACTGTATGTTCTCTGTATCTTATGTATATAATGTATGTTCTCTGTATCTTATGTGTATACTGTATGTTCTCTTTATCTTATGTGTATACTGTATGTTCTCTGTATCTTATGTATATAATGTATGTTCTCTATATCTTATGTGTATACTGTATGTTCTCTGTATCTTATGTATATAATGTATGTTCTCTGTATCTTATGTGTATACTGTATGTTCTCTGTATCTTATGTGTATACTGTATGTTCTCTGTATCTTATGTGTATACTGTATGTTCTATTTCTCTTAGGATAGATGGAGGCTTATCCCAGGAATGTTTAAATTCAGTGACTGTTGATTTTTCAACTACCTCTGCTGGAAGTTTGTTCCAAGCATCTACTACTCTTTCTGTAAAATAATATTTCCTAACATTTCTCCTGATCTTCCCTCCGACTAGCTTCAGGTTGGGCCCCTTATTCTATCATGAAGTTTCTTCTTAAAAACACCTCCCCTCAACCTTATTGAATCCTTTCAAATATATAAAGGTCTCCATCATGTCCCCTCTCTCCCTTCTTTCCTCCAGACTGAACAAATTAAGTTATTTAAATCTTTCCTGATAAGTTTTAAGTTTAAGTCCTTCCACCATTTTTGTTGCCGGCCTTTGGACCCGTTCTATTTGAATAATGTCTTTTTGCAGGTAAGGTCTCCAGAACTGCACACAGTATTCTAGCTGTGGCCTTACCAGGGCTCTATACAGCGGCATCACAACCTCCCTCTTCCTACTGGTGATGCCTCGAGCTATGCAGCCGAGCATCCTGCTTGCTTTTCCCATTTTGAGTTGGAAACGACAGGACAATTTTTCAACTGAATTACTAAAATAATAAAAATTTTTGATGATATTCACATTTTTTTGCAATGCACCTGTATTTACTGTTCAGAATTATTTACTGTTTCCTATTATTTAAAATCCACATGTAGCATTACAGCTGTACAATACACATGGGACAGTCATTTATAAAAGGGCCATTAATGGTGGCCTGGGCTCGGTGTGTCGGGGTGTGCGGGACACCAGGAGAGGCGCCAAGCATTCTTCCGGCTTCCAGTTTTCTCCATGAATGAAGTTGCAATCTTAGCAGTTTTGTTACATTCGCCATTATCTGCGATACTCTCCCGCCGCGCATAGGAAGAGGAGCCGCGGAGCCGCGCAGCCCAAACAGCAAGTTCTTTGTGTCCCATCATTTAATCTACTATAGAAACATTCAGATGCTGGAAATTCTGGACATCCTTTGCTTCAGTGGAGGAAGTCGTAGATAATAAAACAATTGTGACCCCCATGATTGCCAACCCTAGTGCCTATTACTATGCTGGCAAGGTGTTAGCAGCCATCTTTAAAGAAGCAGAAGCATCTTTTTTTTTGTAAGCAGACCTGAAGGCAGGCACCTCTTCCCAGCAGTAGGTGGGGTCATTTCCCCTCCCCTATGCAGGATGCAAACTGAGCGGTAACTGCGCATCAGCCAGGGGCAGATTGACCATCGGGATCTTTCTTTCATTCAATTATTTATTTTCATGTCTTCCATTCCGTCTTCCTTTCTTCTATTCTTTCTTGTCCTTTATTTTATTTTCCTTTTTTCTTTCTTTTCCTTCCTTCCATCCTTCCTTTCTTTTCATCATTCTTTCTCTCTTTCTTTTCCTCACCTTACCTTTCTGCCAATCCCTCTTTCTTTATTTTCCGTCCTTCCTTCCTTTCTGTCATTTCTTCTTTCCCTCTTTTCCTCCATTCCCTTTTGTATGCCATTCTTTCCTTCTTTTCTCCTTCCTGTCATTTCTTTTTTCTTTCATTTCCTTTCTACCTTTCTGCCATCTCCTCTTTCTATTTTTTCCTTTCCTTTCCTTCATTTCTTTGATTCTTTCTTTCCATCATTCCTTCTATATCTTTTCTTTCTTTCTTTCTTTCTTTCTTTCTTTCTTTCTTTCTTTCTTTCTTTCTTTCTTTCCGTCATGCTTTCTTTTTTTCTTTATCCTTTCTTATTTTCCATCATCCGTTCTCTCTCCCTCTTTCTTTTCCTTCCTTTTTTTTTATCTTCTTCAAAGGCCATTGAGCTTCTTCAGTTAGTATATTATAGGCAATGGCACACCTGACCAAGTACACGTTTAAGGGGGCAATCTCAACAGGGGCTCCCACCACCCAAACCCCTAATCAGAATCCTAAATACTCAAAAAATGAAGGATGCACACCAAAAAATAATTAAATTGCAGTTAATAAGTGTATTAAAATTATTCATACACTGTATACATAAGGCAGTCACAACATGATAACATAAAGACAAAAAGGATACACTTGGTATTTGCAGATTAGATTGGATGTTAATCCTCAGGAGGAAGGTGCCCCTTTAAAGACTAAAAAAATGTATCATTTGTAACAGTAACAGCTAACTATGAAAAAATGTATCAATATAGGGAACAATTTTTACCAGATGGTAGGCTACTTAAACGCGATCGCTATCCTGACTTGCTATAGGGTATAATTATGCACATTGTCTTTGCTCATATTCTGTATGTTATTTGCTGGCATACTCTGGTATAATACCTGTGAGTATACAGGATTACAGTTGTATATACTTTGCTTGATCTCTCATGCATAGTGGCTTGAACATGTAAGAATCAATGCTTTCCTTAACATATTGTATCCAGCATTATTGTATGTGCAGCTTTATTGTACTCTGCAGCCATCCCCAGGAGTGTATTGGTGTTTTCCCCTATAGAACCATCTGGTAAAAATTCGACCTTGGAGATTAGAGCTGAATTGAAGACAGGCTCTGTGACCTGGAATATGAAAGATGATGCTGTAGATTTATCAGCAGACTTGGTAAGCATTAGTCTGGCCCCTTTCTCCACACTAGCCACATGAGACAAGCCAGCAGCACAAGCACAGACCTTCTTCCTTCAGAGATCACAGCTATTTTGACTAGAAAATGGAGGAGAGGCCAGGCTTAGGTGCTCAGCAGTCCTGATAGGCTCACCACTTGTCACATGACCCTCCCCTAGCAAGTTAGTTAGTTATGAAGTTTATGGAACTGCACAATGTGAATACATTAACTCTTTGAGTGCAAACTACATAAATTCACATAGGAAACATGTTATTACATGAAAACAGGATATAAAAGGTTATTATACAGGATATATATATATATATATATATATATATACTGTATGAACACAGATATATTATACCATATTAGCTATGCAATATAACAGACCCCAAAGTCACAGGGACAGCCGAATGTTGAGGGGACACATATAGAACAGTATTGCAAATGCTGTACTGGGACATTGCACAGGGGGCTGCGGGGGAGACTAAGGGGGCAGAGATTGAATGTGTGTGTAAAAAGCAGCAGCCCAGTTGGTCCCAAATTAGTGCGGCCCACCCGACATTGATCCAGGTCTCCCTATGGCCAGTCCCAGCTATTCGAATAGGGTGGGGGTGGGAGCGTGCCCGCTGCTTGGGATGTGCCCACTCTCGCTTCAATTCCCGCAAGCAAGAACCGTTTTGATAATAAATTATAATCTGACTGTAATCTGATTGAATGAGAGACCGCGCATGAAAAGGTGAGTTTTACAGGACAATCTGGGGGGAGGGGAGGTTACACAGCAGGACATCACAAATCCCTGGAGCATGGAACAAAACCCAGGACAGTCAAAGTCCTAGGGCCTTATTTATCAAGGAATAGCGACAGATAGCGACAGATAGCGACAGATAGCGACTTGGGAGACGCCAGTAAAGCCAGGTACCGCAACTAGAACGCCGGCTCCCCTCCACAATCACACATCAAGCCGATACTGCTTAGCGACTGAGATAGCGCCACATAGCAACTCATTCATCATTATCCCAGCCTCATCCCACAGCGCCAGCGAACATCCTTGAACAGCGACAGGTATGACCTCTCGCTACCTGGCGCTCTCCAATGCATTTCAATGGCAGAATGTATTTTAATTAATAATTATTTTTGAATATATATATATATTTTTTTTACATTTCAAAAAAAAAAATCAGTGAACACTTCTTTCTTTGAAAATGTATTTTTTGGGGATTTAAAAAAAATTTTTTTTTTTTGCAGAATTGATATTACAGGTCTGATTTTAAACTATTCAGGTTTGAATATTATTTCAAAATCATTCCATTTTTTTTGGGTGGTTTGGGGGTTAAAAAACTACTTTTAACACATCGCCTACTGCGCTCTGGGATTTAAACATGCATTTCACAGCGCGAGAATTTTTAAGGCTGATTTTTTAATGAATATGGTGGGTGCCGGTCGCTATGTCCTGTCGCTATCATGCACTCCCATACAACAGCGAACCTGTCAAATAGCGACTCAGCATCTTGTATTCAACATTACGGCACACCGACTGAGTCGCTATCATCCACCGAACAATGGCCAAGCACAGCGACTACTAGCGGTCGCTGTCAAAATACCGCTACAGTCGCTCAACAGTCGCTATCTGTCGCTATTAATGAATCAGCCTCCTAGACTTTGTTCTGCTTGAAATCAGGGTGCCTTTAACAAATGAACACCTCCAGAGGAGCCAAGAAAGAGAAATCATCATGCTGTGCATCACATGTTTTGCGGGCCCTCCCAAGGTGCAGGGGCCCCGGCACTTGCCCAGGTAAGCCGTCACAGGATTTCCCTGCTCCTCTGTGCGCCAATCCAAACCCGACATTTAGCCTATTTTTTTGGCTGAAGCCCGGCATGTACATCTGCATGCGATTAGCATTAGTACATGTGCGCATAAACAATTAACACGCTAAAGCATGTTTCACGCTTATTTCAATAAACAGAAGTCTGCCGGAGGAGTTACAGCATTGTGAGGTCACGGCCGCCTTTGTCGGGTCAGCTGACATAATCCATGAGTTATGTAAGTGTACATGAGCGTGCGTTGTGTTGTGTGTGTGTCCGGATACCCCAGAGCGCACTAAATACAAGATGACAAATTCAGGTTGTGTAGCATAGCGCGGAGATGACGCCATGTGTGTACGTAGCTCGTGTGTGATGCTTTCTGCAGCTGCTTGGAAGAAAAATGAATTTCCCATTTATAATAGACCAAAACCTGCGATTCTTACTAAGACGGGTTTTGGTTCTTTATTCCCGGGCATCCTGATTTAGGACGCCACGCTAATTGAAACCCCTGGATTTGCTCTAGAAACTTACCTTGGTCCCTATAAACCTTCCCGATGGTCCCACGGCACGTGCGCAGGTCTTTTGTCCAATCAGTGCTTTATGCTATGCATATTAAAGTGGACCAATCCTGGGTTCGGGTCCTTTCCCCCAGGAGATCCCGATGGGAGGTGTCCCACTGCGTGAAACCCGCCAGATCGCCGAGCCCATCGTCTAACGTTGTGTAAGCCGGCGTCTAAGGCCAGCGGCTCCGAGCACACTGGCGGCCACATCCCCTGCTTTCCCCTTATGTCTTTTTTCCTTCTCCCCTTATTCTCTAATTTCCCTTTCTCCTTCCCTCTCTGTTTTTCCTTTTTCCACCTTTCTTCCCTGTTTCCTATCTCCTTGTTGTTTCCCCTTTTCTGTTTCCCTATGATTGGTCTGTGGTTTTGATCAACTGACAGTGCCACTCGGATAAGACTACCATCTTAATTGGATGGAGAATTAATGTGGCCATCATTCCTGAGTAACATAAATCCTCTCTCGTTGAAAGTGTATGTATGCCTGATTAGTGGGGCCCATATACAAAAGTAGGCATGGGGTGGTTACCCATTTTTCTGCCTTCACCTGGGGTACTATCCCCTATGTTTGATTTTGGGGCTACTGTTATAATTATTCCTTGGGCTAGATATATACAGTCCAGAGTCTTTGGCCCTTATTCATCAAGCGATAGCTCCAGGTAGTGTCTGACGAGCGCCAGGTAGCGGCAGCTAACGGCGACTACCGACTCAAGTACGCCCGGCGGCGGTCACAATGACGCATTTATCAAGCAAAATGAGGCTAGCGCCGGCGAGAGCGACGGCTAGCGCGGCATTCATCATGAAGCCGCCTGGACCGAACAGCACCGCTGCAAATTCCCTCACAGCGCCAGGTATGAGCTGTCGCTCCCTGGCGATGTCCAATGCATTTCAATGGAGCAATCTATAATTAATCATAATTAATTGGTATTATTTTTTTTTTTATATTTTTTTTATGTCAAAAAATCGGAGACCACTTCTGCAATGTTAGGATTTATTTTTAAGTCAAAAAAAAAAAATTAAAAAAATATGTGCAGAATTGATCTAACAGGTCTGAGATTAATGTATTCATATTACAAAATGATTCTAAAAACATGTATAATGTTACATTCAAAAAATATGGTTGTTTAGGGGTTAAAAACTAGTTAATACACATCGCCGCCAGCGCTCTGGGGTTTAAACAAGGAATGGACAGCGACAGCACATTCGGAGCGTGATTTGTTGATGAATATGAAGCTAGCCGTTCGCTCTGGCCATTCGTGGTCAGGCGCTCACATACAACGCTGGACCTGTGAAACAGCGACCCCCCAGCCCGTATTCAACATTACCGCACACCGACTGAGTCGCTGTCATCAAGCTAATGCCGGCCAAGCACAGCGAATACTGGCTGGCGCTGGAAAAATAACGCTACAGTCGCTCATCTGTCGCTACCTGGCGCTATTAATGAATCGGCCTCTTTATTTATAAAGGGATGCCATATTTACTTAATATCAATTGATGATGTATATGTACATTTAAAGATACTGCATATGTGTATATATGTTGCTGTAATACTTAATATACTTGGATTGCACATTTTTATGCTCATTGCCCAATGGGGGATACTCACCTCCCAATACCCAGTCCTGCGCCGCGCTCGGTCAGTACAGTGCAGCACGACTTCCCACTTGCGGTGGGAGGCGGCGAGTCACTGGCCGTAGCGCGGCCACGTCATTTCCGGTGAGCCGGCGGTGACACACTTCTGGCCGGAGTGCGCCCGCCGACTCCTGGATTTCCAAAGTGCGGGGCTGGGGAACGGGGACGGGTGAGTATAAAAAGGAGGGCAGCCAGCACCTACCCGCTGCGTACTCTGCCTGAAGAAGTGACTTTAGGTCACGAAACGCGTTGCAGGGATTCGGGGGTCCCAGTGGTGGTCCGCACATGGCACTTTATATATTCTATGTATTTTGTCTGTGATTTGCACCTACCTCTTTGTCAGCAATTTTTGTACTGTTATGTTTGTATATATATTGGGATTTGATGCACTTCGGAAGCACTTGACACTTTATGATTTGATTTGTAAATATAGTATTATTAATTGTTTATCGATATATTAGGGTCCCCCACTGGGCATATTAGAATTTAACCCCCTCGCCCCTCAGTTGTTGGCAGTTTACATATGTGCTACATGCTTTTAACAGTTTTTAATGTGTTTTGCTATGAAATTGTGATAATTCAATAAATTTGATATAAATTATAACTAATAGATTGCCTTTGTCAGTCTCTGGTTATACCCCCCATTTGGGGTTGGGGCACCCCTCGTGTTTGTATTACATTCATCTTAATAGGGATTCACCAGAGTAGGGCACCTGTACTGTAATTTATTGTTTGGTGCCGCCCGTTCCCCTTGCTTGATAAATACCTTCGAACAGGGAGCGCGTCCGCGCTGGCCATTCACAAATGCCTGGCGCGGGCATGCGCCGTTGGACCGAGAAACAAGGTAAGTGTATGGGACGACCTGGAATTAAAGGCACACTGCTCAGCCTATGTAAATAAACATTATATTAAACAGTTACGTGTTTCCTTCCAACATTTCCCTACATTCATACAATCATGCTAGTAATGTACATGCTGATTGGCTTACCTCTCTGAATATATGGGTCACACATCTTGACCGTGTTCCTACTACTCAACCCATCTAAGCTCCCACATATGTTAAAGGAGCAGTATCGTGAATTTTTCTTGGTGACATATTTAAATGGTACTTTGAATGTAGGTAGGTGTTGGAGTAAGAATTACAAATTTAGAAAAAAAATTATGTGTGTGTTGAGCAGCTGGAGACTAATAGCTCATGTTTATGTCTGATGAGTGTTGGAGCCGACACTCTGGCCTGTTCCATGCTGAGGAGAGGGGTGAAACAATGTAACAAAGTATCAGCTGTTCAGTGCTGGCAGCCGTCCAGCATAAGATAACAACATTGCCTGGCCAGAACTTATATATCTAAAACAGAGAGAAAAGCTCTAGAAGACATTTAGCTGATTTTGACAGTTTTCCCTTCATGTTGGCTCTGCTGCCGAATCTTTCAGTTTACCATTTTCTCTTTCATATTCTTATTTTTCATTTTTCCATATGATCTTTCTTTCAGCTTTGTGTGTTTTGAGCAAAGCCCAACCCAGGATTTTCACTATCTGGAGTTTTGTTTTGTGCCCCTAGTGGCATCCCGACTTGGGATGCCCTGATATGTGAAATCCCCAAGTTCGCCTGTGAAAACGTACCTTTCCCTGTCCCACAGCGCATGCGCGGGCTCTCATCCAATCAGCTCTGTTTGCACACAGATGGGGAGCCTGATCAGTAACCTTCCTGGCCGCCCGGCCTGTCTAAATGACTATCTGCGTGAGCGCGCCAGAAAAATGGGGGGATCTGTGGTTATCCAGGGGTCGTTTCACACAGTGGGCATCCCGATTTAGAATGCCCAAGGGGCAAGGTCAATGGCCGGGTCTTATAGACTTCAGGGTCGGCCACTCAGGGTTTTGTTCCACTTTAATACCTTTAGATTTTCCTGCACAGTTATTCAAAGAAGAATTTCAGTCATTTTCAGTCAGTTTAGTTTATTTTGTATAGATTTTACACATTTGAGTCACCTGGTCTCATAACAAAAGCAGCACCTCACACACACACAGCCGTTACCACTGATTACAGTGTCAGCCTCTGAGGTAAAGTGTTGCTAGGAGACCAGTGGGCTAAATGAAGCAGCTCACTAAATACAACCCAGCAGATCCCCCTATTCAGCAAATGGCCTGAGCCATTGTCATTATACAATTTAAAAGAAAGGCAGATATTTTTTCCTTTTTCTTTCGCCAGATTATTTATACACATGTTAGAAGCTATTGTGTGGCTATTTAATTATCTTTTTAATGCAAATTTCGCGATACTGCTCCTTTAAGCATACAATTATCATAGAGAAACAATTTGTCCAAATGATTATGACAAAGATCTCACCCAGGGGCGGTGTCACTGCGTTACCCCAAGCCACATGCAAATGTGCCTCCTATATCACTCTCCATATATCAATCAATCAATCAATCTCCCATCATTACTGTACCCCTATGGAACTGCCTTTAAATGTCAGTTCTATTTGTCCTTTTCACTTTTCCCACAGCAGGTCAGGGGGCCACAGATTAAACCGGACCTTCAGTATCATTTAATGAAAAGCCCAAACCCTTAAAAAAACAAGTCCCTCAGCATCAACTCTGTTCAGGACTCTAGGATATGGGCGCCACCATCTTGCCTCAGAAGCATCGGGGTGAAAAGTGCAGAGGGGCGGGGTTATAGCTGTGCTTTGCACAGACAGAGCAGAGTTGGGGTCAGGAAAACAGCAGCAATCCCAGAATGCAGAGCAACACAGTAAGAAGACACTTCCTGTCTGTAGGCAGCCTGATACTCCTTGGGCCGCCATCTTGGATGTTTAAAGGCTCATGACATGCAGTAGATGCAGGTAGGATGATTTTTAATGTGGGCAATCTGTATGTACAGGGTGTGGGAAACATATAAGATAGGCTCTTATTCAGGGTGAAGGTCCGGATTAATGTGAGCAATCTGTATGTACAGGGTGGGGGAAACATATAAGATAGGCTCTTATTCAGGGTGAAGGCCCGGATTAATGTGAGCAATCTGTATGTACAGGGTGTGGGAAACATATAAGATAGGTTTTTATTCAGGGTGAAGGTCTGGATTAATGTGAGCAATCTGTATGCACAGGGTGGGGGAAACATATAAGATAGGCTCTTATTCAGGGTGAAGGTTCGGATTAATGTGAGCAATGTGTATGTACAGGGTGTGGGAAATATATTCTTATTCAGGGTGAAGGTCCGGTTTAACAAATAAAGTATGATCCAGACAGACAATTTGGGTTTCTCTTCTACAAGTAATGGATGTTCTGTGAATTGGTAGCCACGGGGAAATAAAGTTACGAGTGATGGCGCGTTTCTCTTTAACCCCCTAACAGTTTTACCCAAAATGCGCTCTGGCAGTGAGAAAAAGAACTTAGGCCCTTATTTAAGAAGGGATAGCGTCAGGTAGTGGCTGGTTAATGAGAGGTAGCGACTGGTGAACGCCGGACACGGCACGCAATTACACATTTATCAAGCAGAATCTGTTTAGCGACTGGGATAGCGCCATGTAGCGTCTGATTCATCATTTTCACAGCCTCAGCAAACAGCGCCGGCGTTTAGCCTTGCACAGCGCCAGGTATGACCTCTCGCTACCTGACGCTCTCCAATACATTTCAATGGACGATCCTTTTCTTCTTCTTAAACGGGGTTTTTTTTTATTTTATCAAAAAATCACAAATAATTCTGTGACCTCTTCTGGCATTGAAAAAGCAGTTTTTTCATATTTTTTTCATTTTTTAAATATTTCCTCAGAAATGACATTACAGGTCTGCCATTAAAGTGTTCATGTTACAATGTGGTTACAATGTAATTCCATATGTTTTCGCTTTGTTACTAGTGGACAGATGCAGAAAAACAGACTTTAAACACACCGCCTCCTGCGCTCTGGGCTTCAAACAAATATTTTTCAGCGCCAGAGATTTGTGAGGCTGTTATGTTATGAATATGGTGAGAGTCGGTTGCTATGAGCAGTCGCTAACATGCGCTCCCATACAGCGCTGTACTGGGCGACTCCTCACAATGTATTTAACATTACTGAACAGTCGCTAGGGAATCACGGCCGAGCACTGCGACTACTAGCGGGCGCTCTGAAAATGCCTCTACAGACGCTCATCTATCGCTACCTGGCGCTAATGATGAATCAGCCTGCTAGTTACATTCATCCCCTCCAGCAGCTGGTGATTCAGTGTGTAACTGTGTGTCATGACAGACATGCTGATCTCTTTTCTGAGGTTAATCTATCTCTAGTTTGGTGTGGGTTTCTCCAGACAGGCTGCATTGTGTGGAGAAAAAAGGTCACACAGGGACACTGCAGCCATGCTGATCTATACACTAATGTAGCCTGCTGGAGAAGGATTGTATCTCTATCTAACATTCTAGGGTTGATGTTAGTGAGAGAAACAGGCTTTAGTGCAATTCAGCACCATTTCAGCTGTGTGAATGATTACAAAATTTGCACAGCTGTGATGCTAAAAAAAAATTCTCCCAGTGTTGAATCAGCTCTTCTGTGTGGAAACATCTGCAGTGTGTCTGTGCGTTAGCAAAGGCTCCCCCCAACCCCCCATTCGTGATAAAGGGGGTTATTTAAGAAGGGATAGCGCCAGGTAGCGCCTCGTAGCAGCAGGAAGTGTCTGGTGAACGCCGGGCGCTGTACGCAAACCACATTTATGAAAGCGAATCTGGTGAGCGACTCTAACAGCGCCATGTAGCGCCCGATGTATTATTACAGGCGGCTCAGTGTATAGCGTCGGCGCTCTAGGCTTAAGAGCGCCATGTAGTACCTGTCGCTCTGTAGCGCTCTCTCCCATACATTTCAAGGGCTTTCATTAGTTGTATATAAATACTATTACTACTATTTTTATACTATTGTGTATATAATACTAATACTAATATGTTTTGCTCAAATCATTGTGTGACGTCTCCTGGCTGCAAACAAACACTTTTATACATTTTTTTTTTTTTTTTATATTTTTATGCAGAATTGTCATTACAGGTCTGGCACTAAAATATAATTGTCACAGTGTTATAACAATGTCATTCCGTGTGTTTTCGCTTTGTTACTGGTAGATATGTGTTCAAAAACAGACTTTGATCACACAGCGTCTGGCGCTCTATGCTACAGCGCCCAGCTTTAGAGCGCCGATGCTGTGTGTGTAGTTTTTTCTTAAATATGGTGTGGAGTGCCAGACACACTGAGCTGGCGCTACCTCTCGCTCGCTGCAGCGTTATACTGTTGTTACAGCGCCCGATACACATCATATTCATCAATGCCGGGCAGGTTACTACAGCAACTGCAATGCTAGATTACAGCGTCAGATACCCGCTTACAGCGTCTAGTAGTGGACGCTCTAAGCGCCGCTATACAGACGCTCATCTGGCAATAGTGAATTAGCGCTGGTAGTGAATCAGCCCCCACGTGTAATCATGGCTCTCAGGTTTAATCCAAGATGGCCGCTCCCATGTAATTCTAGGAGTGCGACTATTGCACAACATCTGCCTGGGTTTAAGCTCAAACAACATAAACCACTGATCATCCAAGTGAGGTCTACTTTTTAGTGGTATTTCTATGCCAGCGCTTTTGTGTCCACGTTTGTCTCTAATATGTTTGTGAGAAGTTTTGTACATATCCTTTCCAGGACACTAAATGGTTTTCTTCCAATCCAAACTCTTCATACTTCAAGTCCTATAAAACTACGAGGCTGATTCATTACTAACGCCAGGTATCGGCAGATGAGCATCTGTATAGCGGCGCTTAGAGCGACCGCTAGTAGACGCTGTAAGCGGGTGTCGGGCGCTGTAACAGAGCGCCTCAGTCGCTGTAGTAACCTGGCCTGCATTGATGAATGTGATGTATGTCGGGCGCTCTAACACCAGTACAGCACTGCAGGGAGCTAGATGTAGCGCCAGCTCAGTGCGACCGACTCTCAGCGACTCACACCATACATCAAAAAACTACACACACACAGCGTCGGTGCTCTAAAGCTGGGCGCTATAGCATAGAGCGCCAGACGCTGTGTGATTAAAGTCTGTTTTTGAACACATATCCACCAGTAACAAAGCGAAAACAAATAGAATGACATTGTTGTAACATTGTGATATTAATACTTTAATGCCAGACCTGTAATGACAATTCTGCATCAAAATATAAAAAAAATCAAAAAAGTTTTCAAAAATGACTTTTTTCTAGGCCAGGAGAGGTCACACAATTATTTGAAAAAAAAAAAAAATTAAAAACAAAAAACCCTGTTCAAACAGAAGTAAAGGAACGTCCATTGAAATGTATGGGAGTATTCGCTACGCCAAGTAGCGACAGGTAATACCTGGCGTTCTGGAAGTTAGAGCGCCGGTGCTGAGCCGCCTGTAATAATACATGTGACGCTACATGGCGCTGTTAGAGTCGCTCACCAGATTGGCTTTCACAAATTTGGTTTTGCGTACAGCGCCCGGCGTTCACCAGACATCCTTCATGTGTCTTTTCTGTGAGCGCAGTGCGTCCATATCGCGGCGGTTATGAGGTTTGGAACCTGCAGCTACAGAGGAATGTGCGGTGAAGCAGCATGGGAGCTGCGTGCGCGGGTAGTCAATATCGCGGTTGGCCTGATTTGTTTGCCCTGGGTGACCTTATATGACGTGAGATTCTTGTGTACATTGTCTGCCGGCACCTGAATTTAATTGTATACTTATTGGGGTTTTTTATGACTTTATATAGATTTCATTGTGTTCTGTTAGGGATGGATATTTTATGCAATATTAGGTGTTCTGATGTCACATGTGAGGTTTGATACACATGCACTTACACTCTGCACTAACGTATATTTTTATCCGGTTGATGTATGTTTATGTTGTAGTTAGGTATTATTGATTGTTAGTTTAGTATCACTTGCACTACAGCACTTTGTTATATATATATATATATATATATATATATATATATATATATATTATTTATTATTTTTTTTTTTTTGTGCCGGCACAAAAAGATGGTTTCTAGATATCAACATATGTAGTTTTGCACCCATATGGCATGAATTGGATAGACTTCTAGGGGCATCATTTATTGACTAAGAGGCCGATTCATTAACAGCGGCAGGTAGCGACTGTAGCGGCATTTTCAGAGCGCCCACTAGTAGTCACTGTGCTTGGCCGTTGTTCGGTAGTTGATAGCGACTCAGTCGGTTTGCCGTAATGTTGAATATTGGGTGAGGAGTCGCTATTTGACAGGTTCGGCGCTGTATGGGAGCGCATGATAGCGACTGGCCCTAGCGACCGGCTCGCACCATATTCATTAACAAATCACGCTCAAAAAATTCTCGCGCTGTGAAATGCATGTTTAAACCCCAGAGCGCTGGCGGCGATGGGTTAAAAGTAGTTTTTTAACCCCCAAACAACCATATTTTTGGAAACCCAAAAAAACAAGTTTTTAAAATAATTTAGTAATATGAATACAATAATATCAGACCTGTAATATCAATTCTGCACAATTTTTTTTTTTTTTACCTTAAGAAAAATGGCAGAAGTGGTCACAGAATTTTTCACATAAAAAAAAAAAAAAAAACAAAATTAATAACAATTAATTATGAATATTTAAAGATTGTTCCATTGAAATGCATTGGAGAGCGCCAGGTAGCGAGAGGTCATACCTGTCGCTGTTCAAGGTTGGACGCTGGCGCTGTGGACTGAGGCTGGAATAATGATGAATGAGTCGCTATATGGCGCTATCTCAGTCGCTAAGCAGGATCGGCTTGATAAATGTGTGATTGTGGTGGGGAGCCGGCGTTCTCGTGGCGGGGCCCGTCATTACCGGCCGCTCACCAGACGCTACCTGGCGCTATTCCTTCATAAATAAGGGCCTAAGTTTCCTTGGCCACACCGGTTGTTTTTAATGTGTTTTGTGGTGTTTATATGTTTTTTAATCTTTTTGTACTAATAAAGCATCAAATTGTATGATTGATAGTCGTTGTGGTGCTTCCTTTTGAGAGGAAGGTGTGCCTTCGGCACGTCCACTCCAAGAGGCCGATTTATTAATAGCGACAGGTAGCGACAGATGAGCAACAGTAGCGTGATTTTCACAGCGCCGGCTAGTATTCGCTGTGCTTGGCCGTTGTTCGGTTGTTGACAGCGACTCAGTCGGTGTGCGGTAATGTTGAATACGGGGTTAGGAGTCGCTGTTTGACAGGTTCCGCGCTGTATGGGAGCGCATGACAACGAATGGCCATAGCGAACGGCTCCCACCATATTCATTAACAAATCACGCTCGCACAGTGAAATGCATGTTTAAACCCCAGAGCGCTGGCGGTGATGTGTTAAAAGTAGTTTTTTAACCCCCAAACAATCTTATTTTTGGGAAAAAGTAATAAACAAGTTTTTATCAAAATGTTTTAATATGAATACATTAATATCAGACCTGTAATATCAATTCTGCACAAATTTTTTTTTTTTTTTTTTGACCTTAAAAAAAATATATAACATTGCAGAAGTGGTCACCACATTTTTGACATTTAAAAAAAAAAAAAAAACATTAATATCAATTAATTATGAATATTTAAAGATTGCTCCATTGAAATGCATTGGAGAGCGCCAGGTAACGAGAGGTCATACCTGGCGCTGTGATGGGATTAGCAGCGGCGCTGTTCGCTGAAGTCTGCAACATGATGAATCCCGCGCTAGCTGACGCTCTCGCTGGCGCTAGCCTAATTTACCGTGATAAATGCGTCATTGTGTTCGCAGCCTGGCGTTCTGGAGTCGGTAGCCGCCGATAGCTGGCGCTACCTGGCGCTAGTGAGATACTACCTGGCGCTATCCCTTGATAAATAAGGGCCCAAGTCTTGTAGAATGTGCGGTTGGGGTGAAAGTCACAAAGGATCTAACTGTGTACGTGAAAGTGAAAGACGAAGCGTCTGGAAATACAGGCGCATGAAAAGATGACATGCACGTGATATCAATTATAGATTATCGCAAGAAGAAACGCTAAATATAACTCACTCCAAATGTGTCAGAAGAGAGAAGTCCTTATGGGGTGACATATTGTTCTCATTGGCCACAGAAGGAACCTATTTGGAGAGGAATGTGCAATAACCGGCTACTGATTGGCATATACATCCCTTGCTACTTATTTTTTTTTTTAATAAAGTGTAGTTCCAATTTTCCAACACATGTAACCTTGTTTGGCAGGTTCCCAGACTCCTCGTGGTATTAGCAGTGTGTTGGGTGTATCTCTAGCTGCTGAATGGACAATGTAGCCAGGCAGTGGGGAACGCAAGCAGGGCTCTCCGATGTCTAGCTTAAGGCATTACCAGTGTAATCCACACCCCCAGGTGGGGTACAAGAAACACATGGCCGCTGCACACTCTCCTGGTTTATATTCCACAGTCCCCCCCTGTGGCAACAGGGCTGAGTAGAAGGCACCACCGCACGTCCATAAACATATCTCCCAACTTTTGAAAGCTGTAAAGAGGGACACGAGGAGACATTTTTTAACATTTATGTCACGTCCCGGTCACACCCCTGGCCACGCCACCTAAGAATTAAATAAATAAATAAATAAATAATAATACAAGCAAGGCTTCCGCAAACACATTACAGCGCTGTAGTGAGGGGGGCATCCCTCCAATACAACCAGTGAGGGGAATCCCTCATTGCAGCCAGTTAGGGGCATCCCTCATTGCAGCCAGTTAGGGGCACCCCTCATTGCAGCCAGTGAGGGGCATCCCTCATTGCAGCCAGTGAGGGGCATCCCTCATTGCAGCCAGTGAGGGGCATCCCTCATTGCAGCCAGTGAGGGGCATCCCTCATTGTAGCCAGAGAGGGGCATCCCTCATTGCAGCCAGTGAGGGGCATCCCTCATTGCAGCCAGTGAGGGGCATCCCTCATTGCAGCCAGTGAGGGGCATCCCTCATTGCAGCCAGTTAGGGGCATCCCTCATTGCAGCCAGTGAGGGGCATCCCTCATTGCAGCCAGTGAGGGGCATCCCTCATTGCAGTCAGTGAGGGACATCCCTCATTGCAGCCAGTGAGGGGCATCCCTCATTGCAGTCAGTGAGGGACATCCCTCATTGCAGCCAGTGAGGGGCATCCCTCATTGCAGCCAGTGAGGGGCACCCCTCATTGCAGCCAGTTAGGGGCACCCCTTATTGCAGCCAGTGAGCGGCATCCCTCATTGCAGCCAGTTAGGGGCATCCCTCATTGCAGCCAGTTAGGGTCATCCCTCATTTCAGCTAGTTAGGGGCACCCCTCATTGCAGCCAGTTAGGGTCATCCCTCATTTCAGCCAGTGAGGGGCATCCCTCATTGCAGCCAGTTAGGGGCATCCCTCATTGCAGCCAGTGATGGCACCCCTCATTGCAGCCAGTTAGGGGCATCCCTCATTGCAGTCAGTGAGGGACATCCCTCATTGCAGCCAGTTAGGGGCATCCCTCATTGCAGTAAGTTAGGGGCATCCCTCATTGCAGTCAGTGAGGGTCATCCCTCATTGCAGCCAGTGAGGGGCATCCCTCATTGCAGCCAGTTAGGGGCATCCCTTGTTACAGCCAGTTAGGGGCATCCCTCATTGCAGCCAGTTAGGGGCACCCCTCATTGCAGCCAGTTAGGGGCATCCCTCATTGCAGCCAGTTAGGGGCATCCCTTGTTACAGCCAGTTAGGGGCACCCCTCATTGCAGCCAGTTAGGGGCACCCCTCATTGCAGCCAGTTAGGGGCATCCCTTGTTACAGCCAGTTAGGGGTGACACAGACACACACTCACCAATGCAGACGATTTCCCCCTCCTGCGCGATCTCCAGCGAGGCTCCTTCCTGAGGTCCCTCGCACCCACTGAACCACCAATGAGCTTTAAGAAGACAAAAAAAAAAAGCCTGCCTCCCAGACGCCCACCTGCGGCAGGTGTCTGAGAGGCCGCGGCAACTTGCTGGCCAGTAACGGTCAATGGATAGCGGCGACAATGCGGAACAAGTGCATGCGCCACGGGGCGCTGGACCAACTGCCCAAAATCATTGTCCCGGGGAAATCGGGATGGTTGGGGGTAAGCATAAAACATTTATGGTCACACATTTCCAGGGTAAATATGCGAATGGCAAGGGGCTGGCAAGCTGTGGCCCACCCCAATGGAAACTCTCTATCCTGAGGATTCGTCCCAGCAGCGGGCCCACAACTGCTACAGCTGGACAGAGTGTTTTTGGGGTGTCAGCAAGAGGCAGGCCACCCCACTGTACAGTCACTTTCTCTGGAGGCCCGGCACCCAGCCCCCCCTTATCAGGGAACACAGCCGGCTCACCTCAGCCACAGGGTCACAGTGGGGAAATCTCCTCGGCCTCTGTCAGTGTACAGGACACGCTGGGACCTACCTTCTGCAGCACTGGAATGGATTGAGGGGCATCTCTCGCTCCTGACTCCCCCTTTTAATAGCGACCCCCAAACATCCTTCAGCCGAATCCTGCAAGATCACACTAGTCCCAGCCAGCAGAGGTCACCCGCCCACATCCAAAATGGCGGCGGCAGCAGCAGCATCCCAACCGGGCACCACTTGCCAGCCACGAAAAAACAACAAAACAAATGCTTACCTGTCCTACACCAGTAGGGAGAGGTTGTGATACCACTTAAAGCGGCCGGGCACAGTTGGGAAAGAAAGATAGCGGCCATTTCGAAGCTTCCTCTCCCAACTGACATAACTGAAATGCACAGTAACAGGAAGTCAAGCAGTACTTCCTGTTTGCAGGTGGCCTGCAAGCCCATCTTGTTTTTAAAATGTGTCCCAGTAGGAAAAAGCTAAATTAATTTTTATGTGCAGCAATCTAAACTGCCCTGGTGAGAGATGCATATGAGGACTGTTTGTTGTGTTGGTCTGATTTAATTCATTTTTGACTGTTGGTCCGCTTTAAATCAGGCCAACACAGCAAACAGTGCTTATACGCATCCCGTCCCAGGACGATTTAAATTGCAGCACATAAAACTTAATTTACTATTTTCTAATTCCTGCTGGGGTCAAGTTTAAAAACAAGATGGCGGCTCATGCATTTGCAGGCCACCTGCAAACAGGGAATGCTGCTGGCCTTCCTGTTACTGTGTATTTCAGTTATTTCAATTGGGAGAGGAGGCTCCAAAATGGCCGCTTTCTTTTCCTACTGTGTCAGGATGTTGGTCTGGTGTAACTGAGCTCTGGCGGAGCATATAGACCGCAGTCACAGCGGTTGTGGTTGCCCCAGGGTTGCGCCTTGTCCCCGGTCGAATGCTCCCAGCAGAGGTAATTGAAAGCAAAGTAAGTGAATGTAAACATGGGATCAGGGCAGTTCCTAGGCAAAATGATGCCCAGTGTGGGAAGAAAAATGTTCTGCCCCCTCCTCACCCTTCCTATGCTGCTGCTGTCCCATACAGGTATGTGCCATGCTGTGCCTCTACCATAGCAGCAGGCAGTGCCCCCTCCTCACCCATCCTATGCTGCTGCTGTGCCATACAGGTATGTGCCATGCTGTGCCTCTGCCATAGCAGCAGGCAGTGCCCCCTCCTCACCCATCCTATGCTGCTGCTGTCCCATACAGGTATGTGCCATGCTGTGCATCTACCATAGCAGCAGGCAGTGCCCCCTCCTCACCCATCCTATGCTGCTGCTGTCCCATACAGGTATGTGCCATGCTGTGCATCTACCATAGCAGCAGGCAGTGCCCCCTCCTCACCCATCCTATGCTGCTGCTGTCCCATACAGGTATGTGCCATGCTGTGCATCTACCATAGCAGCAGGCAGTGCCCCCTCCTCACCCATCCTATGCTGCTGCTGTGCCATACAGGTATGTGCCATGCTGTGCCTCTGCCATAGCAGCAGGCAGTGCCCCCTCCTCACCCATCCTATGCTGCTGCTGTCCCATACAGGTATGTGCCATGCTGTGCATCTACCATAGCAGCAGGCAGTGCCCCCTCCTCACCCATCCTATGCTGCTGCTGTCCCATACAGGTATGTGCCATGCTGTGCATCTACCATAGCAGCAGGCAGTGCCCCCTCCTCACCCATCCTATGCTGCTGCTGTCCCATACAGGTATGTGCCATGCTGTGCATCTACCATAGCAGCAGGCAGTGCCCCCTCCTCACCCATCCTATGCTGCTGCTGTCCCATACAGGTATGTGCCATGCTGTGCCTCTACCATAGTATCAGGCAGTGCCCCCTCCTCACCCATCCTATGGTGCTGCTGTACCATACAGGTATGTGCCATGCTGTGCCTCTACCATAGTATCAGGCAGTGCCCCCTCCTCACCCATCCTATGGTGCTGCTGTCCCATACAGGTATGTGCCATGCTGTGCCTCTACCATAGTATCAGGCAGTGCCCCCTCCTCACCCATCCTATGGTGCTGCTGTCCCATACAGGTATGTGCCATGCTGTGCCTCTACCATAGCAGCAGGCAGCGCCCCCTCCTCACCCATCCTATGCTGCTGCTGCCCCATACAGGTATGTGCCATGCTGTGCCTCTACCATAGTATCAGGCAGTGCCCCCTCCTCACCCATCCTATGGTGCTGCTGCTGTCCCATACAGGTATGTGCCATGCTGTGCCTCTACCATAGTATCAGGCAGTGCCCCCTCCTCACCCATCCTATGGTGCTGCTGTCCCATACAGGTATGTGCCATGCTGTGCCTCTACCATAGCAACAGACAATGCCCCTTCCTCACCCATCCTATGCTGCTGCTTTCCCATACAGGTATGTGCCATGCTGTGCCTCTACCATAGTATCGGGCAGTGCCCCCTCCTCACCCATCCTATGCTGCTGCTGTCCCATACAGGTATGTGCCATGCTGTGCCTCTACCATAGCAGCAGGCAGTGCCCCCTCCTCACCCATCCTATGGTGCTGCTGTACCATACAGGTATGTGCCATGCTGTGCCTCTACCATAGCAGCAGGCAGTGCCCCCTCCTCACCCATCCTATGCTGCTGCTGTACCATACAGGTATGTGCCATTCTGTGCCTCTACCATAGTATCAGGCAGTGCCCCCTCCTCACCCATCCTATGGTGCTGCTGTACCATACAGGTATGTGCCATGCTATGCCTCTACCATAGCAGCAGGCAGTGCCCCCTCCTCACCCATCCTATGCTGCTGCTGTCCCATACAGGTATGTGCCATGTTGTGCCTCTACCATAGCAGCAGGCAGTGCCCCCTCTTCACCCATCTTATGGTGCTGCTGTACCATACAGGTATGTGCCATGCTGTGCCTCTACCATAGCAGCAGGCAGTGCCCCCTCCTCACCCATCCTATGGAGCTGCTGTCCCATACAGGTATGTGCCATGCTATGCCTCTACCATAGCAGCAGGCAGCGCCCCCTCTTCACCCATCCTATGGTGCTGCTGCTGCCCCATACAGGTATGTGCCATGCTGTGCCTCTACCATAGCAGCAGACAGTGCCCCCTCCTCACCCATCCTATGGTGCTGCTGCTGTACCATACAGGTGTGTGCCATGCTGTGCCTCTACCATAGCAGCAGGCCATGCCCCCTCCTCACACATCCTATGCTGCTGCTGTACCATACAGGTATGTGCCATGCTATCCCTCTACCATAGCAGCAGACAGTGCCCCCTCCTCACCCATCCTATGCTGCTGCTGTACCATACAGGTATGTGCCATGCTGTGCCTCTACCATAGCAGCAGGCAGTGCCCCCTCCTCACCCATCCTATGGTGCTGCTGTACCATACAGGTATGTGCCATGCTGTGCCTCTACCATAGCAGCAGGCAGCGCCCCCTCTTCACCCATCCTATGGTGCTGCTGTACCATACAGGTATGTGCCATGTTGTGCCTCTACCATAGCAGCAGGCAGTGCCCCCTCCTCACCCATCCTATGGTGCTGCTGTACCATACAGGTATGTGCCATGTTGTGCCTCTACCATAGCAGCAGGCAGCGCCCCCTCTTCACCCATCTTATGGTGCTGCTGTACCATACAGGTATGTGCCATGCTATGCCTCTACCATAGCAGCAGGCAGCGCCCCCTCTTCACCCATCCTATGGTGCTGCTGCTGCCCCATACAGGTATGTGCCATGCTGTGCATCTACCATAGCAGCAGGCAGTGCCCCCTCCTCACCCATCCTATGGTGCTGCTGCTGCCCCATACAGGTATGTGCCATACTGTTCTTCTACCATAGCAGCAGACAGTACCCCCTCCTCACCCATCCTATGGTGCTGCTGCTGCCCCATACAGGTATGTGCCATGCTGTGCCTCTACCATAGCAGCAGGCAGTGCCCCTCCTCACCCATCCTATGGTGCTGCTGTACCATACAGGTATGTGCCATGCTGTGCCTCTACCATAGTATCAGGCAGTGCCCCCTCCTCACCCATCCTATGGTGCTGCTGCTGTCCCATACAGGTATGTGCCATACTGTTCCTCTACCATAGCAGCAGGCAGTGCCCCCTCCTCACCCATCCTATGGTGCTGCTGCTGCCCCATACAGGTATGTGCCATGCTGTGCCTCTGCCATAGCAGCAGGCAGTGCCCCCTCATCACCCATCCTATGCTGCTGCTGTCACATACAGGTATGTGCCATGCTGTGCCTCTACCATAGCAGCAGGCAGTGCCCCCTCCTCACCCATCCTATGCTGCTGCTGTCCCATACAGGTATGTGCCATGCTGTGCCTCTACCATAGCAACAGACAATGCCCCTTCCTCACCCATCCTATGCTGCTGCTTTCCCATACAGGTATGTGCCATGCTGTGCCTCTACCATAGTATCGGGCAGTGCCCCCTCCTCACCCATCCTATGCTGCTGCTGTCCCATACAGGTATGTGCCATGCTGTGCCTCTACCATAGCAGCAGGCAGTGCCCCCTCCTCACTCATCCTATGCTGCTGCTGCCCCATACAGGTATGCGCCATGCTGTGCCTCTACCATAGTATCAGGCAGTGCCCCCTCCTCACCCATCCTATGGTGCTGCTGTCCCATACAGGTATGTGCCATGCTGTGCCTCTACCATAGCAGCAGGCCATGCCCCCTCCTCACCCATCCTATGCTGCTGCTGTACCATACAGGTATGTGCCATTCTGTGCCTCTACCATAGTATCAGGCAGTGCCCCCTCCTCACCCATCCTATGGTGCTGCTGTACCATACAGGTATGTACCATGCTATGCCTCTACCATAGCAGCAGGCAGTGCCCCCTCCTCACCCATCCTATGGTGCTGCTGCTGTCCCATACAGGTATGTGCCATGCTGTGCCTCTACCATAGCAGCAGGCAGTGCCCCCTCCTCACCCATCCTATGCTGCTGCTGTCCCATACAGGTATGTGCCATGCTGTGCCTCTACCATAGCAGCAGGCAGCGCCCCCTCTTCACCCATCTTATGGTGCTGCTGTACCATACAGGTATGTGCCATGTTGTGCCTCTACCATAGCAGCAGGCAGTGCCCCCTCTTCACCCATCTTATGGTGCTGCTGTACCATACAGGTATGTGCCATGCTATGCCTCTACCATAGCAGCAGGCAGCGCCCCCTCTTCACCCATCCTATGGTGCTGCTGCTGCCCCATACAGGTATGTGCCATGCTGTGCATCTACCATAGCAGCAGGCAGTGCCCCCTCCTCACCCATCCTATGCTGCTGCTGTACCATACAGGTATGTGCCATGCTGTGCCTCTACCATAGCAGCAGGCAGTGCCCCCTCCTCACCCATCCTATGGTGCTGCTGCTGTCCCATACAGGTATGTGCCATACTGTTCTTCTACCATAGCAGCAGACAGTACCCCCTCCTCACCCATCCTATGGTGCTGCTGCTGCCCCATACAGGTATGTGCCATGCTGTGCCTCTACCATAGCAGCAGGCAGTGCCCCTCCTCACCCATCCTATGGTGCTGCTGTACCATACAGGTATGTGCCATGCTGTGCCTCTACCATAGTATCAGGCAGTGCCCCCTCCTCACCCATCCTATGGTGCTGCTGCTGTACCATACAGGTATGTGCCATACTGTTCCTCTACCATAGCAGCAGGCAGTGCCCCCTCCTCACCCATCCTATGGTGCTGCTGCTGCCCCATACAGGTATGTGCCATGCTGTGCCTCTACCATAGCAGCAGGCAGTGCCCCCTCCTCACCCATCCTATGGTGCTGCTGTCCCATACAGGTATGTGCCATGCTGAGCCTCTACCATAGCAGCAGGCAGTGCCCCCTCCTCACCCATCCTATGGAGCTGCAGTGCCATACAGGTATGTGCCATGCTGTGCCTCTGCCATAGCAGCAGGCAGTGCCCCCTCATCACCCATCCTATGCTGCTGCTGTCACATACAGGTATGTGCCATGCTGTGCCTCTACCATAGCAGCAGGCAGTGCCCCCTCCTCACCCATCCTATGCTGCTGCTGTCCCATACAGGTATGTGCCATGCTGTGCCTCTACCATAGCAGCAGGCCATGCCCCCTCCTCACCCATCATATGCTGCTGCTGTCCCATACAGGTATTTGCCATGCTGTGCCTCTACCATAGCAGCAGGCCATGCCCCCTCCTCACCCATCATATGCTGCTGCTGTCCCATACAGGTATTTGCCATGCTGTGCCTCTACCATAGCAGCAGGCAGTGCCCCCTCCTCACCCATCCTATGCTGCTGCTGTACCATACAGGTATGTGCCATGCTGTGCCTCTAACTTAGCAGCAAGCGGTGCCCCTACCATTAATGTGCCCAGTATTGGGGGGTGAGAGACTCGGTCTTAAAGCCAGCACCACTAACAGTGACCCTGACTCTGCTGGGGTAAAGCGCCCCTATGGCCTTGCCACCCAGGACGATTGCCCTGCTCACCCTCCCCTAGAAATAGTTCTGGCTGGGATAAGCAGACATCTATCCTCAGCTAAAAAGAACATACACACATACAGCAACTGCAGACTCGATGAAGCTGCCGTCAACCTTCTATGTTTCTATCACAATGGTCTTGATTCATCAAGAGTTCAAAAAATCTCATGGTACTAAAAAATGTCATAAGAAAAAAGCCTGAGAATGTCACTATTGATGAATTACCAGATAGGAAGACAGTGAAAGCCAATGGCCTTGATTCACTAAGAGTTGAAAAAAACTCTCATGGAAGTAAAAAATTCAATTCATGAGAAAAAATCCAGGAAATGTTACTGTTAGTGAATCACCAGATAGGAAGACAATGAAAGTCAATGGCACTTTCTTACTCCTGAAAAAAGTATTTAACTTTTTACCCCTTTTTACCTGTAGTAAAAAGTATCGTTGACTTTCATTGTCTTTTTTTCTGGTGATTCACTAACAGTGACATTCTCAGGCATTTTTCTCATTAATTGAATTTTTTACTACCATGAGTTTTTTTTCCAACTGTTTGTGAATCGAGGCCAATGAAAGTCAATGGCACTTTTTACTACAGATAAAATGGGGTAAAAAGTTCAATACTTTTTCCAGGAGTAAAAAAGTGCCATTGACTTTCGTTGTCTTCCTATCTGGTGAATCACTAACAGTGACATTCTCAGGCTTTTTTCTCATGAATTGAATTTGTTACTACCATGAGAGTTTTTTTCAACTCTTTGTGAATCAAGGCAAATGGCACTTTTTACTACAGTGTAAAAAGGAGTAAAATGTTCACTACTTTTCTCAAGAGTGAAAAAGTGCCATTGACTTTCATTGTCTTCCTAAGTAGTGATTCATCAACAGTTTTTTTTCCCATGAAATTAATTTTTTACAACTCTTGATGAATCAAGGCCAAAATGTTTCTCCTAAAGAAAGAACAAAAAAGAAAATAATACTATGGGCCTCGATTCATGTTGAAAAAAACTCTCACGGTAGTAAAAAATTCAATTCATGAGATAAAGCCTGAGAATTTCATTGTTAGCGAATTACCAGATAGGAAGACAATGGAAGCCAATGGCACTTTTTACTACAGGTAAAAAGGGGTAAAAAGTTCAATACCGTTTTCAGGAGTAAAAAAGTTCCATTGACTTTCATTGTCTTTATCTGGTGACATTCTCAGGCTTTTTTCTCATGAATTGAATTTTTACTACCATGAGAATTTTTTTTCGACTCTTTTTCGACGAAGTCCATGGATTGAGAGTTCCTGGTAAGTAATTCTGTATTCACTTGTTGCATTTCCCATTTTGACTAGGGGCTCGTCCACATTAGAGCAGGGATTCCCAACCTGTAGCCTGGGAGTCACATGTGGCTCATGGACTATTGCTGGGTGGCTCCCAGTCGGAGGTCAATGAAGAGTTAGACAGGTGGAGAAGTGTGTCAGCTTACCCACACCTGGTTTCCCAGCCTTACCACAGCCTCACCACAAATAGATTTTGACTATTTTGAGTTTTGTTCCGTGGCTCGAATTGGGAAAATCCCCCAGAACACCCGTACAAAACTTTCCCCGGTCCTACGACACATGCACAGGCTCTCGTCCAATCAAAGCCATTTGCTGCGCATATGTAAAGTTACATGCAGGTCTTCAGCAAAAGGAGCATGATCGTCCGTAACCCCTGCAGCATGTTGTAGCCCTCACACAACTGGTGTTTGATGAGGACGGCAGGGAGCAGGTTCTTCTGGGCCCAGGGTGCCCCAAGTGTGTCTGTGTGGATGGGGTGCTGGGGCGATATCACGGGGGAGGTTAGTACTCACTGTGCCACTCAAAAAGATGATAGATGGTCCCAGGGCTGGCTTCAGCACCCGGCAAGGCGGGGCAGCTGCCGGGGGCCCTACCCTCCTGGGGGGCCCACTGACAGGGCTGGCCTTTGGGGTGTGTGATGGCGCTTGACCGGCGGCAGACTGGGAGGGCACCACCACAGCTGGTGCACACATCTCCTCGAATAGCGGGGTTCCACACAACGGGGCATCTCAATTTAGATTCCTGGGAGGAAGTGCTGGGTTTTGTTCTGCATCTAAGTTGCCCACCCCAGTTGATTTCCTATCCCTGGAGCTTCCCAATCTGTGATACCCTACTGTGTGACCCCCCCCTGGGATCGCTGGCATACCCACTATACAATCCCACAGTGGATTCGCAAATTCGAGGAAAGAATTGAGTGAACTGGGGGGGGGGGGGGGGGAGGTGCACACACAAGAGAATCTAGGTTTGTTAAGACTCCGAGGTCAGGTATAAAGGGGTTTGGTGCTTCAAAGTAGACCAAAACTAGAGTTTTGGTTGAAATTGCATGATCCTTAGGGGGCAGATTTGGGACGTCCCTCAGGGATGTGACGCGACTCTTCACCACAAAGGGGCCCACTGAAACCATGCTGCCCAAGGGCCCGCATAAACCTGGAGCCAGCCCTGGACAGTCCAATGGATAAAAGCAGAGTTCCTCTTTATTGACTCTAATGGCAGACATCAAACATAGCCCATCTTCCTAAATCCGTTTGGTTACACTTCTCTCTGTTTCTTCCATAGTCAAAGGTTCAACCAACAGGTCTTACTCCCCTAGGAGGATTCCCCAGGGCTTCCTTCCCCCCTTACTGGTTCTCTCCCCTCCTCTCAGACAGAGTCTGGATTCACATCTGCTCCTGTACAATTCAAATGGTTTAGACCTATGGCCTCCTTATATAACTTCCAGCTACCTTCCAGAACGTTCCATCACATGCCACACACACTGTTCTCTAAACCCTCCAACCAATTACTATCCTCTTGGATATTACTATGTTTCTACCTAGCATCCTGCTATGACTATTAACTCTTTTTACCTTACCTTCTAGAACAGTCTCCATTCAAGTCTACGGCCCAATGCTTGTCTATGGCCTAGTCTCACTGATGCCATCTTGAGTCTAAATAAGGGTACTACAGTGTCTATACACTTTAATGGTTGGAAACCCAAAAAAGGGTTTAATGTCTTATTAACTCTACGTACAAGGGTTTCTTATTAACTAACTGGCATGTTCCTATTTACACCCAGGCCCCTACAATGTACTCCCACCCCTAACCTATCTGAATGGCTGGGCATGTTCAAAGATGAGATGTGACCACCATTGTTTACATTGGCAACGGAGCCCCAGAAGCAGTTGAGTGTTGGAGTGCCCTGGTGGGGGGTCAGACAGTGGGCCATCCTGATTTAGGATGTCCTGGGGGGGGGCTTAAATCTTTTAGATGTGGGGGGGACGTGGGCTGGGGGATTCGTTCACATGGAGCATGTATTTCATGGGACAGACAATCCTTACATGATGCGCTTATTGATCTGAGTGTATGAGGGTGGATTTTTAAGGGGCACTACCAAAAATATTTGCATTAAATAGCTTCTAACGTGTATATGTGGCAACAGTAAAGAAAAAAAAATTTATGCCTTTAACATTTTAAAATGAAAACGGCTCAGTCCATTTGCTAAATGGGATATTTTGAGTTTTATTCAGTGATGAGATAGCAAACAGCCGTAACACTGGTCTGCTGCAGTGAACTTGCTCCAGGCAGGTAACAGCTCTGTGTGTGTGTGAGGTGCTGCTTCTGTGACCAGACCACCAGGTGACTCAAAAAATATATAAAAAATCTCTACAAAATCAACTAAACTGACTGAAAAAAAAATCTACTTTGCGTGACTGTGCAGGTATATATAAAGTTTTATATATTTATAATATTATTTTTTAGTATTAAGGCAGAACAAAAAGACTCCAGTGCCCGTCACAAATCCAAATCTGAATTGGGATGCCCCACTGTGTGAAACACCACCTGGGTCGCTACAAATCCCACCTTTTTCCTGGCTCCCATGGTGATGTAAATACCTCCTGAAATACGCTACCGCAGATAGCCATTCAGATAGGCCGGGCACCCAGGGATGCAGCCGCCTTGGCTCCACATTGCCGTGTGCCAACAGAGCCGTTTGCCAAGCAAACAATTGGAGGAGAGCCTATGCATGCACCAGGGGGTTTCACATAGCGGGGCAAGTGGACATAAAGAGAGAAAAATGTATAAAAACATTATATTCAAGCAGGGATTTGAACCTCCTATTCAGAATCCATCACTTTACCAACTGAGCTATCTAGCTTGTGCAAGCCAAGCAACACTGTGTAATACCATATCTTAGAACCATGCTGCTCCCCCGCACACCACTTTCTTCCTGGGTGATGGGAACTGTCACCCAGGCTACTTTTCCGACACAGTTACGTCACTGATTTCGAATGTGGCTCACAACCATCTCAAAGTCATGCATGCCACTCTCAAGGTGAGAAAGGCTGGAGACTCCTGCATTAGAGTACAGAGCTCAATTACACAGGTGCCTTCATGTGATGTGTGGTTTACACAGGGGTTCGCCTATAAAGCGGTCAGGGGAGGTATTCATTTAATGCATTACATCATTGGTAGCTCTGCAGCCCCAACCCTGCATGGTGGCATGCACCAATCATATTTGATATACAGTCTACTATTTGACAAGTGATGGGCGTCCTTCTATAGCTTCACCCCTGGATTTCCACATGCATTTGCAAATGTGTGTATCTGAGACCTCTGTTTTTTTACTACTACTACTTCTGGCTCAAAGTGTGTGAACTTGGAAACATTTGGGAATCTCATGGTTTAGGGACAGGAAACTTTGGCACCCCTTAGCCAAGAGGTTAAAACTGTAAGGAATGAATATATCAAATAAGCATTAATAGTAATAATTACCGGGATTTCCATTGACTGTATGACATCAGCTGCTCTAACAGGACACTGACTGGCTGGATCTGAGACTTCTTCCCTAGTAGAGGAGAGGGGGAAACAAATAAATAAATTAGAAAGTGTCTCCCCTTTAAAGTGGACCAACACCCAGGGGTGATCAGCCCGAGAATCTATAAGATTCCCGGGCCGATCAGATCCCTCCCCACGGGGCATCTGAAATCGGGATGCCCCGCTGTGTGAAACCCCGCAGGACGCCCAGAAACCTTACCTTATCTCCGTTCCAACGGTGCATGCACGAGCCACAGCCGCATCTCGCGCTTCTCTCTAACAGGGCGCGCACCCGCGTCGGCCGTTTGTGAATGGCCGGCGCGGGCGCACTCCCTGTTAGAGGGAAGCGCGAGATGCGGCCTCCAGCGCGCTCAGAGCCGCTGTGGTTGTCCGTCACTTGTACGTGCATACCACAGCGGCTCTGAGCGCTCTGATTGGACGAGCGCTCGCGTAGGAGCGGGGTGAGGTGAGTTTTTTAGGGCGATCTGGGGGGTTTCACGCAGCGGGGCACCCCCGATCGGGGTGCCCCGCGGAAGTGAACCAAAACCCAGGATAGTGAAAATCCTGGGTGTTGGTCCACTTTAAGACTCTTGTCTCAAGAAAATGAGAACAACTCTCCCTAAGCCGTCCTGGATTGAAATGACAATGAACTCCTCCCCCGCTTAATCACAAACAAGTCCAAAATAAAAACTTTGGCTGGAGTTCAACTTTAACATTTGGTTGATGTTTGAGTGTACTGATGCTTAGTGATTTCCTCGCATGTCATCCTGCCAGCAGACATCCCCAAGGCGACAGGATACAGCTTGCTTTAATGTTTAAACGTTTCAAATCAGATGCTAGATGGAAGAAGTGCAGCTTTATCCAACATGTTCTTTTGGGTTTTGAAACCCTTGCCAGTTATTATCTGCTGTCCTTTACCCGGCTAGGAAGATTTCTGTCCTGATCAGATCATCATAAGCAGGGCCGGCGTCAGCAGCCGGCAAGGCGGGGCAGCTGCCGTGCCCCCCCCCCCCCCCCCGCACTTCTCAGTATGCCAGAGAGAAAACCCCAAGAAACTGGAATTTTTGGGGTTTGTTCTTTATTTTTCACTGTTGATATTTAAAGTGAACCAGAATGCAGGATTTTGGCTATCCTGGGTTTTGGTCCTTTCGCCAGGGCACCCTGATCGGGGCTACCCCGCTGTGTGAGACCCCCCAGATCACCGAAGTCAACTCACCTCTTCCCGGTCCATGCATGGCCGGGGGAGTATCACACAGCGGGGCATCCCAATTTTAAATGCCCCAGGGGGAGGGAATCGATCAGCCAGGAATCTTATAGATTACTGGGTCGATCGCGGTGGGTTTTGGTCCACTTTAAACCGGATCTTTAGCATAATTTAATGAAAAGCCCAAACCCTTAAAAAACTATTCCCCAGCATCTAAAATTAATATATTTTAAGTTCTTAGTCACTTACTTATTATTCTTTCCCCCACTGGGCTGCAACTCTGTACAGGACTCTAGGATACGGGTGATGCCATCTTGACTCAGAAGCATCACATACTGAGGAGAGGGGGGATAAAGTACAGGGGAGCAGGTTATAGCTGTGCTTTGCACAGACAGAGCATAGCTGGGATCAGGAAAAGGACAGCATTCCCAAAATGCAGAGCGACACAGTCAGAAGACACTTCCTGTCTGCAGGCTACCTGATGCTCCATGAGCCTCCATCTTGGGTGTTTAAAGGCTCCTAACATGCAGTAGATGCAGGTGGGATGATTTTTAATGTGGGCAATCTGTATGTACAGGGTGTGGGAAACATATTAGATAGGCTCTTATTCAGGGTGAAGGTCTGGATTAATGTGGGTAATCTGTATGTATTCAGGGTGAAGGTCTGGATTAATGTGGGCAATCTATATGTACAGGGTGGGGGGAAATATATAAGATAGGCTCTTATTCAGGGTGAAGGTCTGGATTAATGTGAGCAATCTGTATGTACAGGGTGTGGGAAACATATAAGATAGGCTCTTATTCAGGTTGAAGGTCTGAATTAATGTGAGCAATCTGTATGTACAGGGTGGGGGAAACGTATAAGATAGGCTCTTATTCAGGGTGAAGGTCCGGATTAATGTGGGCAATCTATATGTACAGGGTGGGGGGAAATATATAAGATATGCTCTTATTCAGGGTGAAGGTCCGCTTGAACTGTGCTTTTATTGGCATTCATGCAGCCTCCATGGTATATGGCAGGATTATTTTTGCCTTTCATGCTATTTAAAAATCAACAAACATTATAGAAAAGAAGTAAAAGTAAAAGCATAGATACAGGTAAAAGGAATCTGGAAGAGCAATGTGACAAGGGTATAAAAAAGAAATACAGAATATTTTGATATAATATATATATATATATATATATATATATATATATATATTTATAAAATATAGATTTTTTTAAGTATATAAAAAAAATAATTATTATTTTAAGTATTGAGAGTGAAAATGTCACGGCATTGGTGTCTGAAGTTGGAAATTGGTTCTATTGAATAAAAGCAAAGCTGCTTCTCATATCATTTTAATGACATTTTTTTTTCCTTGTGCCTTTGCAGTATGTCAGAGGGGTCGCTGCGTTAGCACTGTATGGACTTGGTTTCCATAGCAAATATATTAAGCCATTCATCTTTATAATGGAAACTGTGTGACTTGGCCTCGCACTGCTGTCGCCCTCACTTTGAGATTTCTCGTGCGTTTAACCTCTTTTTAAGCGATTGTGTGATCAAACGCTCTCCGATGTAAAACGTTTGTCGCGGCTACTTTGATCTCAGATCGTTGCTGCTTTCTTTTCCTCCATTACATATGACGGTAAGAAATATAGCTGACCATTATGTGGTCAATAATTAGAGACAGATTATAATGATAATAGTCTAATAAAAGACTGGAATTATTTATTTCAAAATCAGCCACGGTTTGATCAAAATTATAACCTAGCTCTGAATCAGTAACTTTTATTAAAGTGGACCAACACCCGGGATTTTGACGATCCTGGGTCTTGGTCCACTTCGGTGGGGCACCCCCGATCAGGGTGCCCCGCTGTGTGAAACCCCCCCGATCACCCTAAAAACTCACCTCACCCTGCTCCCAGCGCCGACGGACAAGGGATTTGACAGCTGCGGACAAGCGGCTCCTCCGCCGCCGCCTCCCACGTGTCCTTCTTGACGCGCCCGCGCCGGCCATTCACAGACGGCCAGCGCGGACGCGCGCATGCCTAGAGGGGCGCGAGGGAAGCTAAGGTAAGGGGGTTTGGGGGTTTTGGGGGGTTTCACCCCGTGGGACATCCCGATCTCGGATGTCCCGCGGGGAGGGAGGTGATCGGCCCGGAAATCTTATAGATTCCCGGGCCAATCACCCGAGGGTGATGGTCCACTTTAAACATAACAATTGTTAAATTAAGCTACGCCCCCTCGTTGAGGGATGGATAGGAGCTGTAACAGCTACAACAATAAAAACACTTTAATTAGGTGAATTAATCATTTATTAATGCAGATCGGCACGTTACACCTCAAGGGACAGGGGGATATCAACCCAAAAGAGGGACAGTTCCTCCAAATCAGGGACACTATGCTTAACAATACAGGAACGTTCTTTTTGATGGGCGCAACCTGGGATTCATTCTTAACCCTCAAGCAATCAAACAGAGGAAGGAGATTACTGTGCTTCACCAACCTCAATAGTGACGAAGGAACCCGAGCTACAATGTTCGGGTCCATGCAGAACTTCATCCTGAAGTCTGTGTTCGGGTTCGGCGTTTGGCCGAACCCGAAAAGCTGGTTAATGGGCTGCTGAGCAGTCTATGGGAATCTATGGGAATGGGAATGCCACACTGCACATGGGAAATGCCACATTGTCCATGGGGAATAGGGGGAATGCTACACTGCCTATGGGAATGGGAGAGTGGGAATTCCACACTGCCTATGGGAATTGGAGAGGGGATACCACACTGCCTATATGGGGAATGGGAGGGGGAATGCCACACTGCCTATATGGGGAATGGGAAGGGGGAATGCCACACTGCCTATGAGAATGGAAGGGGGGAATGCCACACTGCCTATGGGAATTGAAGGGGGGAATGCCACACTGCCTATGGGGAATGGAAGGGGGGAATGCCACACTGCCTATGGGAATGGGAGAGTGGGAATTCCACACTGCCTATGGGAATGGAAGGGGGGAATGCCACACTGCCTATGGGGAATGGAAGGGGGGAATGCCACACTGCCTATGGGAATGGGATGAGGGAATGCCACACTGCCTATGGGGAATGGGAGGGGAAATGCCACACTGCCTATGGGAATGGAAAGGGGGAGGCCACACTGCCTATAGGAATGGGAAGGGAGAATGCCACACTGCCTATGGGAATGGTAGGGGGGATGCCACACTGCCTATGGGAATTGGAGAGGGGATACTACACTGCCTATGGGGAATATGAGGGGGAATGCCACACTGCCTATGGGAATGGGAGGGGGGAATGCCACACTGCCTGTAATAGGGGGATTCTGCACCTTGCCTATTATTTGGTTCTTGGGTGGATGTATTTTAGCACAATATTTGGTTCAGAATATTTATTTTCTTATTTTCCTCCTCCAAGTCCTAGGTGCATCCTTTGGTCAGGTGCATCTTATAGGTTGAAAAATAGTACAATAGATAGGAAGAGAAGGCTCATACAGTGAGTGACAGCTAGGGACAAGGAACAAATTAATAATAATTGTAACATAGCAACAAAGTATGTAAGGCTGAATGAAGACTTTAGTCCATCCAGTTCAGCCTGCGTATCTCCTTCCAGTGGTCTAGTAGCCATAGCTGGAAATGTAATTGCATGCAAGAAGGCATCCTGGCCACTTTTGAACTCTTTTACTGTATCCTTCATAACTACCGCCTCTGGCAGCGAGTTCCTTTGTCTTACTGCTCTTACAAAGAAGAATATCCTCCTATGTCATTGGAAAAAAGCACTATTCCTATAACCTTAGTGGATGCCCTCGGGTTATGGTTACACTCCGGGGTATTGTGCTTTTCAGAGCTGTTAGGAAGAGGAGGTTCATATACGGATAGGTCGAGAAAAAATTAAACTGTCCTTTTCAGTGTACTATCAGTAACGAGATGCTGCTCATATAGTGAGGGACAGAGAAACATTTAATATTTGTCCTTTTCAGGGCAGTGTCAGTAACTGCAAGTCTATACTCATCTTCTAATATCTACTGGTATATCATCTTCTTCTGTCATTCACTGCAATTGTATACTCATACCATCTTCTACTGTCATACACTACTATTGTATACTCATACCATCTTCTACTGTCATATACTACTATTGTATACTCATACCACCTTCTACTGTCATACACTACTATTGTAAACTCATACCATCTTCTACTGTCATATACTACTATTGTATACTCATACCATCTTCTACTGTCATACACTACTATTGTATACTCACACCATCTTCTACTGTCATATACTACTATTGTATACTCATACCATCTTCTACTGTCATACACTACTATTGTAAACTCATACCATCTTCTACTGTCATACACTACTATTGTAAACTCATACCATCTTCTACTGTCATACACTACTATTGTATACTCATACCATCTTCTACTGTCATACACTACTATTGTATACTCATACCATCTTCTACTGTCATACACTACTATTGTAAACTCATACCATCTTCTACTGTCATACATTACTATTGTAAACTCATACCATCTTCTACTGTCATACACTACTATTGTATACTCATACCATCTTCTACTGTCATACACTACTATTGTATACTCATACCATCTTCTACTGTCATACACTACTATTGTAAACTCATACCATCTTCTACTGTCATACACTACTATTGTAAACTCATACCATCTTCTACTGTCATACACTACTATTGTATACTCATACCATCTTCTACTGTCATACACTACTATTGTATACTCACACCATCTTCTACTGTCATACACTACTATTGTATACTCATACCATCCTCTACTGTCATACACTACTATTGTATACTCATGCCATCTTCTACTGTCATACACTACTATTGTATACTCATACCATCCTCTACTGTCATACACTACTATTGTATACTCATGCCATCTTCTACTGTCATACACTACTATTGTATACTCATACCATCTTCTACTGTCATACACTACTATTGTATACTCATACCATCTTCTACTGTCATACACTACTATTGTATACTCATACCATCTTCTACTGTCATACACTACTATTGTATACTCACACCATCTTCTACTGTCATACACTACTATTGTATGCTCATACCATCTTCTACTGTCATACACTTCTATTGTATACTCATACCATCTTCTACTGTCATACACTACTATTGTATACTCATACCATCTTCTACTGTCATACACTACTATTGTATACTCATACCATCCTCTACTGTCATACACTACTATTGTATACTCATGCCATCTTCTACTGTCATACACTACTATTGTATACTCATACCATCCTCTACTGTCATACACTACTATTGTATACTCATACCATCTTCTACTGTCATATACTACTATTGTATACTCATACCATCTTCTACTGTCATACACTACTATTGTATACTCATACCATCTTTTACTGTCATACACTACTATTGTATACTCATACCATCTTCTACTGTCATACACTACTATTGTATACTCATAACATCTTCTACTGTCATACACTACTATTGTATACTCATACCATCTTCTACTGTCATACACTACTATTGTATACTCATACCATCTTCTGCTGTCATACACTACTATTGTATACTCATACCATCCTCTACTGTCATACACTACTATTGTATACTCACACCATCTTCTACTGTCATACACTACTATTGTATACTCATACCATCCTCTACTGTCATACACTACTATTGTATACTCATGCCATCTTCTACTGTCATACACTACTATTGTATACTCATACCATCCTCTACTGTCATACACTACTATTGTATACTCATACCATCTTCTACTGTCATATACTACTATTGTATACTCATACCATCTTCTACTGTCATACACTACTATTGTATACTCATACCATCTTCTACTGTCATACACTACTATTGTATACTCATACCATCTTCTACTGTCATACACTACTATTGTATACTCACACCATCTTCTACTGTCATACACTACTATTGTATACTCATACCATCCTCTACTGCCATACACTACTATTGTATACTCATGCCATCTTCTACTGTCATACACTACTATTGTATACTCATACCATCCTCTACTGTCATACACTACTATTGTATACTCATGCCATCTTCTACTGTCATACACTACTATTGTATACTCATACCATCTTCTACTGTCATACACTACTATTGTATACTCATACCATCTTCTACTGTCATACACTACTATTGTATACTCATACCATCTTCTACTGTCATACACTACTATTGTATACTCACACCATCTTCTACTGTCATACACTACTATTGTATACTCATACCATCCTCTACTGTCATACACTACTATTGTATACTCATGCCATCTTCTACTGTCATACACTACTATTGTATACTCATACCATCCTCTACTGTCATACACTACTATTGTATACTCATACCATCTTCTACTGTCATATACTACTATTGTATACTCATACCATCTTCTACTGTCATACACTACTATTGTATACTCATACCATCTTTTACTGTCATACACTACTATTGTATACTCATACCATCTTCTACTGTCATACACTACTATTGTATACTCATACCATCTTCTACTGTCATTCAGTACTATTGTATACTCATACCATCTTCTACTGTCATTCAGTACTATTGTATACTCATACCATCTTCTACTGTCATACACTACTATTGTATACTCATACCATCTTCTACTGTCATACACTACTATTGTATACTCATACCATCTTCTACTGTCATACACTACTATTGTATACTCATACCATCTTCTACTGTCATACACTACTATTGTATACTCATACCATCTTCTACTGTCATACACTACTATTGTATACTCACACCATCTTCTACTGTCATACACTACTATTGTATACTCATACCATCCTCTACTGTCATACACTACTATTGTATACTCATGCCATCTTCTACTGTCATACACTACTATTGTATACTCATACCATCCTCTACTGTCATACACTACTATTGTATACTCATACCATCTTCTACTGTCATATACTACTATTGTATACTCATACCATCTTCTACTGTCATACACTACTATTGTATACTCATACCATCTTTTACTGTCATACACTACTATTGTATACTCATACCATCTTCTACTGTCATACACTACTATTGTATACTCATACCATCTTCTACTGTCATTCAGTACTATTGTATACTCATACCATCTTCTACTGTCATTCAGTACTATTGTATACTCATACCATCTTCTACTGTCATACACTACTATTGTATACTCATACCATCTTCTACTGTCATACACTACTATTGTATACTCATACACTCTTCTACTGTCATACACTACTATTGTATACTCATACCATCTTCTACTGTCATATACTACTATTGTATACTCATACCATCTTCTACTGTCATACACTACTATTGTATACTCATACCATCTTCTACTGTCATACACTAATATTGTATACTCATACCATCTTCTACTGTCATACACTACTATTGTATACTCATACCATCCTCTACTGTCATACACTACTATTGTATACTCATACACTCTTCTACTGTCATACACTACTATTGTATACTCATACCATCTTCTACTGTCATACACTACTATTGTATATTCATACCATCTTCTACTGTCATACACTACTATTGTATACTCATACCATCTTCTACTGTCATTCAGTACTATTGTATACTCATACCATCTTCTACTGTCATTCAGTACTATTGTGTACTCATACCATCTTCTACTGTCATACACTACTATTGTATACTCATACCATCTTCTGCTGTCATTCACTGCAATTGCATACTCATACCATCTTCTACTGTCATACACTACTATTGTATACTCATACCATATTCTATTGTCATACACTACTATTGTATACTCATGCCATCTTCTACTGTCATACACTACTATTGTATACTCATACCATCCTCTACTGTCATACACTACTATTGTATACTCATGCCATCTTCTACTGTCATACACTACTATTGTATACTCATACCATCCTCTACTGTCATACACTACTATTGTATACTCATACCATCTTCTACTGTCATACACTACTATTGTATACTCATACCATCTTCTACTGTCATACACTACTATTGTATACTCATACCATCTTCTACTGTCATACACTACTATTGTATACTCATACCATCTTTTACTGTCATACACTACTATTGTATACTCATACCATCTTCTACTGTCATACACTACTATTGTATACTCATACGATCTTCTACTGTCATTCAGTACTATTGTATACTCATACCATCTTCTACTGTCATACACTACTATTGTATACTCATACCATCTTCTACAGTCATATACTACTATTGTATACTCATACCATCTTCTACTGTCATACACTACTATTGTATACTCATACCATCTTCTATTGTCATTCACTGCAATTGTATACTCATAACATCTTCTACTGTCATTCACTGCAATTGTATACTCATAACATCTTCTACTGTCATATACTACTATTGTATGCTCATACCATCTTCTACTGTCATACACTACTATTGTATACTCATACCATCTTCTACTGTCATACACTACTATTGTATACTCATACACTTTTCTACTGTCATACACTACTATTGTATGCTCATACCATCTTCTACAGTCATACACTACTATTGTATACTCATACCCTCTTCTACTGTCATATACTACTATTGTATACTCATACCATCTTCTACTGTCATACACTACTATTGTATACTCATACACTTTTCTACTGTCATACACTACTATTGTATGCTCATACCATCTTCTACAGTCATACACTACTATTGTATACTCATACCATCTTCTACTGTCATACACTACTATTGTATACTCATACCATCTTCTACTGTCATACACTACCATTGTATACTCATACCATCTTCTACTGTCATATACTACTATTGTATACTCATACCATCTTCTACTGTCATACACTACTATTGTGTACTCATACCATCTTCTACTGTCATACACTACAATTGTATACTCACTACTGTTGTATACTCATACCATCTTCTACTGTCATATACTACTATTGCATACTCATACCATCTTCTACTGTCATACACTACTATTGTATACTCATACCATCTTCTACTGTCATACACTACTATTGTATACTCATACCATCTTCTACTGTCATACACTACTATTGTATACTCATACCATCTTCTACTGTCATACACTTATATTGTATGCTCATACCATCTTCTACTGTCATACACTACTATTGTATGCTCATACCATCTTCTACTGTCATACACTACAATTGTATACTCATACCATCTTCTACTGTCATACACTACTATTATATACTCATACCATCTTCTACTGTCATACACTACTATTGTATACTCATACCATCTTCTACTGTCATACACTACTATTGTATGCTCATACTATCTTCTACTGTCATACGCTACTATTGTATACTCATACCATCTTCTACTGTCATACACTACTATTGTGTACTCATACCATCTTCTACTGTCATACACTACAATTGTATACTCACTACTGTTGTATACTCATACCATCTTCTACTGTCATATACTACTATTGTATACTCATACCATCTTCTACTGTCATACACTACTATTGTATACTCATACCATCTTCTACTGTCATACACTACTATTGTATACTCATACCATCTTCTACTGTCATACACTACTATTGTATACTCATACCATCTTCTACTGTCATACACTTATATTGTATGCTCATACGATCTTTTACTGTCATACACTACTATTATATACGCATACCATCTTCTACTGTCATACACTACTATTGTATGCTCATACCATCTTCTACTGTCATACACTACTATTGTATACTCATACCATCTTCTACTGTCATACACTACTATTGTATACTCATACCATCTTCTACTGTCATACACTACTATTGTATACTCATACCATCTTCTACTGTCATACACTACTATTGTATGCTCATACTATCTTCTACTGTCATACGCTACTATTGTATACTCATACCATCTTCTACTGTCATACACTACTATTGTATACTCACACCATCCTCTACTGTCATACACTACTATTGTATACTCATACCATCTTCTACTGTCATAAACTACTATTGTATACTCACACCATCTTCTACTGTCATACTCTACAATTTTATACTCATACCATCGTCTACTGTCATACACTAGTATTGTATACTCATGCCATCTTCTACTGTCATTCAGTACTATTGTATACTCATACCATCTTCTACTGTCATACACTAGTATTGTATACTCATACCATCTTCTACTGTCATTCAGTACTATTGTATACTCATACCATCTTCTACTGTCATACACTAGTATTGTATACTCATACCATCTTCTACTGTCATTCAGTACTATTGTATACTCATACCATCTTCTACTGTCATTCAGTACTATTGTATGCTCATACCATCTTCTACTGTCATACACTACTATTGTATACTCATACCATCTTCTACTGTCATACACTACTATTGTATACTCATACCATCTTCTACTGTCATACACTACTATTGTATACTCATACCATCTTCTACTGTCATACACTACTATTGTATACTCATACCATCTTCTACTGTCATACACTACTATTGTATACTCATACCATCTTCTACTGTCAGACACTACTATTGTATACTCATACCATCTTCTACTGTCATACACTACTATTGTATACTCATACCATCTTCTACTGTCATTCAGTACTATTGTATACTCATACCATCTTCTACTGTCATACACTAGTATTGTATACTCATACCATCTTCTACTGTCATTCAGTACTATTGTATACTCATACCATCTTCTACTGTCATTCAGTACTATTGTATGCTCATACCATCTTCTACTGTCATACACTACTATTGTATACTCATACCATCTTCTACTGTCATACACTACTATTGTATACTCATACCATCTTCTACTGTCATACACTACTATTGTATACTCATACCATCTTCTACTGTCATACACTACTATTGTATACTCATACCATCTTCTACTGTCATACACTACTATTGTATACTCACACCATCTTCTACTGTCATACACTACTATTGTATACTCATACCATCTTCTGCTGTCATACACTACTATTGTATACTCACACCATCTTCTACTGTCATACACCACTATTGTATACTCATACCATCCTCTACTGTCATACACTACTATTGTATACTCATACCATCTTCTACTCTCATACACTACTATTGTATACTCATACCATCTTCTACTGTCATACACTACTATTGTATACTCATACCATCTTCTACTGTAATACACTACTATTGTATACTCATACCATCTTCTGCTGTCATACACTACTATTGTATACTCATACCATCTTCTGCTGTCATACACTACTATTGTATGCTCATACCATCTTCTACTGTCATACACTACTATTGTATACTCATACCATCTTCTACTGTCATACACTACTATTGTATACTCATACCATCTTCTGCTGTCATACACTACTATTGTATACTCATACCATCTTCTACTGTCATACACTACTATTGTATACTCATACCATCTTCTACTGTCATACGCTACTATTGTATACTCATACCATCTTCTACTGTCATACACTACTATTGTATACTCATACCATCTTCTACAGTCATATACTACTATTGTATACTCATACCATCTTCTACTGTCATACACTACTATTGTATACTCATACCATCTTCTATTGTCATTCACTGCAATTGTATACTCATAACATCTTCTACTGTCATTCACTGCAATTGTATACTCATAACATCTTCTACTGTCATATACTACTATTGTATGCTCATACCATCTTCTACTGTCATACACTACTATTGTATACTCATACCATCTTCTACTGTCATATACTACTATTGTATACTCATACCATCTTCTACTGTCATACACTACTATTGTATACTCATACACTTTTCTACTGTCATACACTACTATTGTATGCTCATACCATCTTCTACAGTCATACACTACTATTGTATACTCATACCATCTTCTACTGTCATATACTACTATTGTATACTCATACCATCTTCTACTGTCATACACTACTATTGTATACTCATACACTTTTCTACTGTCATACACTACTATTGTATGCTCATACCATCTTCTACAGTCATACACTACTATTGTATACTCATACCATCTTCTACTGTCATACACTACTATTGTATACTCATACCATCTTCTACTGTCATACACTACCATTGTATACTCATACCATCTTCTACTGTCATATACTACTATTGTATACTCATACCATCTTCTACTGTCATACACTACTATTGTGTACTCATACCATCTTCTACTGTCATACACTACAATTGTATACTCACTACTGTTGTATACTCATACCATCTTCTACTGTCATATACTACTATTGTATACTCATACCATCTTCTACTGTCATACACTACTATTGTATACTCATACCATCTTCTACTGTCATACACTACTATTGTATACTCATACCATCTTCTACTGTCATACACTACTATTGTATACTCATACCATCTTCTACTGTCATACACTTATATTGTATGCTCATACCATCTTCTACTGTCATACACTACTATTGTATGCTCATACCATCTTCTACTGTCATACACTACAATTGTATACTCATACCATCTTCTACTGTCATACACTACTATTGTATACTCATACCATCTTCTACTGTCATACACTACTATTGTATGCTCATACTATCTTCTACTGTCATACGCTACTATTGTATACTCATACCATCTTCTACTGTCATACACTACTATTGTGTACTCATACCATCTTCTACTGTCATACACTACAATTGTATACTCACTACTGTTGTATACTCATACCATCTTCTACTGTCATATACTACTATTGTATACTCATACCATCTTCTACTGTCATACACTACTATTGTATACTCATACCATCTTCTACTGTCATACACTACTATTGTATACTCATACCATCTTCTACTGTCATACACTACTATTGTATACTCATACCATCTTCTACTGTCATACACTTATATTGTATGCTCATACCATCTTCTACTGTCATACACTACTATTATATACGCATACCATCTTCTACTGTCATACACTACTATTGTATGCTCATACCATCTTCTACTGTCATACACTACTATTGTATACTCATACCATCTTCTACTGTCATACACTACTATTGTATACTCATACCATCTTCTACTGTCATACACTACTATTGTATACTCATACCATCTTCTACTGTCATACACTACTATTGTATGCTCATACTATCTTCTACTGTCATACGCTACTATTGTATACTCATACCATCTTCTACTGTCATACACTACTATTGTATACTCACACCATCCTCTACTGTCATACACTACTATTGTATACTCATACCATCTTCTACTGTCATAAACTACTATTGTATACTCACACCATCTTCTACTGTCATACTCTACAATTTTATACTCATACCATCGTCTACTGTCATACACTAGTATTGTATACTCATGCCATCTTCTACTGTCATTCAGTACTATTGTATACTCATACCATCTTCTACTGTCATACACTAGTATTGTATACTCATACCATCTTCTACTGTCATTCAGTACTATTGTATACTCATACCATCTTCTACTGTCATACACTAGTATTGTATACTCATACCATCTTCTACTGTCATTCAGTACTATTGTATACTCATACCATCTTCTACTGTCATTCAGTACTATTGTATGCTCATACCATCTTCTACTGTCATACACTACTATTGTATACTCATACCATCTTCTACTGTCATACACTACTATTGTATACTCATACCATCTTCTACTGTCATACACTACTATTGTATACTCATACCATCTTCTACTGTCATACACTACTATTGTATACTCATACCATCTTCTACTGTCAGACACTAATATTGTATACTCATACCATCTTCTACTGTCATACACTACTATTGTATACTCGTACCATCTTCTACTGTCATTCAGTACTATTGTATACTCATACCATCTTCTACTGTCATACACTAGTATTGTATTCTCATACCATCTTCTACTGTCATTCAGTACTATTGTATGCTCATACCATCTTCTACTGTCATACACTACTATTGTATACTCATACCATCTTCTACTGTCATACACTACTATTGTATACTCATACCATCTTCTACTGTCATACACTACTATTGTATACTCATACCATCTTCTACTGTCATACACTACTATTGTATACTCATACCATCTTCTGCTGTCATACACTACTATTGTATACTCACACCATCTTCTACTGTCATACACTACTATTGTATACTCATACCATCTTCTACTGTCATACACTACTATTGTATACTCATACCATCTTCTACTGTCATACACTACTATTGTATACTCACACCATCTTCTACTGTCATACACCACTATTGTATACACATACCATCCTCTACTGTCATACACTACTATTGTATACTCATACTATCTTCTACTGTCATACACTACTATTGTATACTCATACCATCTTCTATTGTCATTCACTACTATTGTATACTCATACCATCTTCTACTGTCATATACTACTATTGTATATTCATACCATCTTCTACTGTCATACACTACTATTGTATACTCATAGCATCTTCTACTGTCATACACTACTATTGTATACTCATACCATCTTCTACTGTCATACACTACTATTGTATGCTCATACCATCTTCTACTGTCATACACTACTATTGTATACTCATACCATCTTCTACTGTCATACACTACTATTGTATACTCATACCATCTTCTGCTGTCATACATTACTATTGTATACTCACACCATCTTCTACTGTCATACACTACTATTGTATACTCATACCATCTTCTACTGTCATACACTACTATTGTATACTCATACCATCTTCTACTGTCATACACTACTATTGTATACTCATACCAGCTTCTACTGTCATACACTACTATTGTATACTCATACCACCTTCTACTGTCATACACTACTATTGTATACTCATACCATCTTCTACTGTCATACGCTACTATTTTATACTCATACCATCTTCTACTGTCATACACTAGTATTGTATACTCATACCATCTTCTACTGCCATACACTAGTATTGTATACTCATACCATCTTCTACTGTCATACACTACTATTGTATACTCATACTATCTTCTACTGTCATACACTACTATTGTATACTCATACCATCTTCTATTGTCATTCACTACTATTGTATACTCATACCATCTTCTACTGTCATATACTACTATTGTATATTCATACCATCTTCTACTGTCATACACTACTATTGTATACTCATAGCATCTTCTACTGTCATACACTACTATTGTATACTCATACCATCTTCTACTGTCATACACTACTATTGTATGCTCATACCATCTTCTACTGTCATACACTAATATTGTATATTCATACCATCTTCTGCTGTCATACACTACTATTGTATACTCATACCATCTTCTACTGTCATACACTAATATTGTATACTCATACCATCTTCTGCTGTCATACACTACTATTGTATACTCACACCATCTTCTACTGTCATACACTACTATTGTATACTCATACCATCTTCTACTGTCATACACTACTATTGTATACTCATACCATCTTCTACTGTCATACACTACTATTGTATACTCATACCACCTTCTACTGTCATACACTACTATTGTATACTCATACCATCTTCTACTGTCATACGCTACTATTTTATACTCATACCATCTTCTACTGTCATACACTAGTATTGTATACTCATACCATCTTCTACTGCCATACACTAGTATTGTATACTCATACCATCTTCTACTGTCATACACTACTATTGTATACTCATACCATCTTCTACTGTCATATACTACTATTGTATACTCACACCATCTTCTACTGTCATACGCTACTATTTTATACTCATACCATCGTCTACTGTCATACACTAGTATTGTATACTCATGCCATCTTCTACTGTCATTCAGTACTATTGTATACTCATACCATCTTCTACTGTCATACACTACTATTGTATAATCATACCATCTTCTACTGTCATACACTAGTATTGTATACTCATGCCATCTTCTACTGTCATTCAGTACTATTGTATGCTCATACCATCTTCTACTGTCATACACTACTATTGTATAATCATACCATCTTCTACTGTCATACACTAGTATTGTATACTCATGCCATCTTCTACTGTCATTCAGTACTATTGTATACTCATACCATCTTCTACTGTCATTCAGTACTATTGTATGCTCATACCATCTTCTACTGTCATACACTACTATTGTATACTCATACCATCTTCTACTGTCATACACTACTATTGTATACTCATACCATCTTCTACTGTCATACACTACTATTGTATACTCATACCATCTTCTACTGTCATACACTACTATTGTATACTCATACCATCTTCTACTGTCATACACTACTATTGTATACTCATACCATCTTCTACTGTCAGACACTACTATTGTATACTCATACCATCTTCTACTGTCATACACTACTATTGTATACTCATACCATCTTCTACTGTCATTCAGTACTATTGTATACTCATACCATCTTCTACTGTCATACACTAGTATTGTATACTCATACCATCTTCTACTGTCATTCAGTACTATTGTATACTCATACCATCTTCTACTGTCATTCAGTACTATTGTATGCTCATACCATCTTCTACTGTCATACACTACTATTGTATACTCATACCATCTTCTACTGTCATACACTACTATTGTATACTCATACCATCTTCTACTGTCATACACTACTATTGTATACTCATACCATCTTCTACTGTCATACACTACTATTGTATACTCATACCATCTTCTACTGTCATACACTACTATTGTATACTCACACCATCTTCTACTGTCATACACTACTATTGTATACTCATACCATCTTCTGCTGTCATACACTACTATTGTATACTCACACCATCTTCTACTGTCATACACCACTATTGTATACTCATACCATCCTCTACTGTCATACACTACTATTGTATACTCATACCATCTTCTACTCTCATACACTACTATTGTATACTCATACCATCTTCTACTGTCATACACTACTATTGTATACTCATACCATCTTCTACTGTAATACACTACTATTGTATACTCATACCATCTTCTGCTGTCATACACTACTATTGTATACTCATACCATCTTCTGCTGTCATACACTACTATTGTATGCTCATACCATCTTCTACTGTCATACACTACTATTGTATACTCATACCATCTTCTACTGTCATACACTACTATTGTATACTCATACCATCTTCTGCTGTCATACACTACTATTGTATACTCATACCATCTTCTACTGTCATACACTACTATTGTATACTCATACCATCTTCTACTGTCATACGCTACTATTGTATACTCATACCATCTTCTACTGTCATACACTACTATTGTATACTCATACCATCTTCTACAGTCATATACTACTATTGTATACTCATACCATCTTCTACTGTCATACACTACTATTGTATACTCATACCATCTTCTATTGTCATTCACTGCAATTGTATACTCATAACATCTTCTACTGTCATTCACTGCAATTGTATACTCATAACATCTTCTACTGTCATATACTACTATTGTATGCTCATACCATCTTCTACTGTCATACACTACTATTGTATACTCATACCATCTTCTACTGTCATATACTACTATTGTATACTCATACCATCTTCTACTGTCATACACTACTATTGTATACTCATACACTTTTCTACTGTCATACACTACTATTGTATGCTCATACCATCTTCTACAGTCATACACTACTATTGTATACTCATACCATCTTCTACTGTCATATACTACTATTGTATACTCATACCATCTTCTACTGTCATACACTACTATTGTATACTCATACACTTTTCTACTGTCATACACTACTATTGTATGCTCATACCATCTTCTACAGTCATACACTACTATTGTATACTCATACCATCTTCTACTGTCATACACTACTATTGTATACTCATACCATCTTCTACTGTCATACACTACCATTGTATACTCATACCATCTTCTACTGTCATATACTACTATTGTATACTCATACCATCTTCTACTGTCATACACTACTATTGTGTACTCATACCATCTTCTACTGTCATACACTACAATTGTATACTCACTACTGTTGTATACTCATACCATCTTCTACTGTCATATACTACTATTGTATACTCATACCATCTTCTACTGTCATACACTACTATTGTATACTCATACCATCTTCTACTGTCATACACTACTATTGTATACTCATACCATCTTCTACTGTCATACACTACTATTGTATACTCATACCATCTTCTACTGTCATACACTTATATTGTATGCTCATACCATCTTCTACTGTCATACACTACTATTGTATGCTCATACCATCTTCTACTGTCATACACTACAATTGTATACTCATACCATCTTCTACTGTCATACACTACTATTGTATACTCATACCATCTTCTACTGTCATACACTACTATTGTATGCTCATACTATCTTCTACTGTCATACGCTACTATTGTATACTCATACCATCTTCTACTGTCATACACTACTATTGTGTACTCATACCATCTTCTACTGTCATACACTACAATTGTATACTCACTACTGTTGTATACTCATACCATCTTCTACTGTCATATACTACTATTGTATACTCATACCATCTTCTACTGTCATACACTACTATTGTATACTCATACCATCTTCTACTGTCATACACTACTATTGTATACTCATACCATCTTCTACTGTCATACACTACTATTGTATACTCATACCATCTTCTACTGTCATACACTTATATTGTATGCTCATACCATCTTCTACTGTCATACACTACTATTATATACGCATACCATCTTCTACTGTCATACACTACTATTGTATGCTCATACCATCTTCTACTGTCATACACTACTATTGTATACTCATACCATCTTCTACTGTCATACACTACTATTGTATACTCATACCATCTTCTACTGTCATACACTACTATTGTATACTCATACCATCTTCTACTGTCATACACTACTATTGTATGCTCATACTATCTTCTACTGTCATACGCTACTATTGTATACTCATACCATCTTCTACTGTCATACACTACTATTGTATACTCACACCATCCTCTACTGTCATACACTACTATTGTATACTCATACCATCTTCTACTGTCATAAACTACTATTGTATACTCACACCATCTTCTACTGTCATACTCTACAATTTTATACTCATACCATCGTCTACTGTCATACACTAGTATTGTATACTCATGCCATCTTCTACTGTCATTCAGTACTATTGTATACTCATACCATCTTCTACTGTCATACACTAGTATTGTATACTCATACCATCTTCTACTGTCATTCAGTACTATTGTATACTCATACCATCTTCTACTGTCATACACTAGTATTGTATACTCATACCATCTTCTACTGTCATTCAGTACTATTGTATACTCATACCATCTTCTACTGTCATTCAGTACTATTGTATGCTCATACCATCTTCTACTGTCATACACTACTATTGTATACTCATACCATCTTCTACTGTCATACACTACTATTGTATACTCATACCATCTTCTACTGTCATACACTACTATTGTATACTCATACCATCTTCTACTGTCATACACTACTATTGTATACTCATACCATCTTCTACTGTCAGACACTAATATTGTATACTCATACCATCTTCTACTGTCATACACTACTATTGTATACTCATACCATCTTCTACTGTCATTCAGTACTATTGTATACTCATACCATCTTCTACTGTCATACACTAGTATTGTATTCTCATACCATCTTCTACTGTCATTCAGTACTATTGTATGCTCATACCATCTTCTACTGTCATACACTACTATTGTATACTCATACCATCTTCTACTGTCATACACTACTATTGTATACTCATACCATCTTCTACTGTCATACACTACTATTGTATACTCATACCATCTTCTACTGTCATACACTACTATTGTATACTCATACCATCTTCTGCTGTCATACACTACTATTGTATACTCACACCATCTTCTACTGTCATACACTACTATTGTATACTCATACCATCTTCTACTGTCATACACTACTATTGTATACTCATACCATCTTCTACTGTCATACACTACTATTGTATACTCACACCATCTTCTACTGTCATACACTACTATTGTATACTCATACCATCTTCTGCTGTCATACACTAGTATTGTATACTCACACCATCTTCTACTGTCATACACCACTATTGTATACACATACCATCCTCTACTGTCATACACTACTATTGTATACTCATACTATCTTCTACTGTCATACACTACTATTGTATACTCATACCATCTTCTATTGTCATTCACTACTATTGTATACTCATACCATCTTCTACTGTCATATACTACTATTGTATATTCATACCATCTTCTACTGTCATACACTACTATTGTATACTCATAGCATCTTCTACTGTCATACACTACTATTGTATACTCATACCATCTTCTACTGTCATACACTACTATTGTATGCTCATACCATCTTCTACTGTCATACACTACTATTGTATACTCATACCATCTTCTACTGTCATACACTACTATTGTATACTCATACCATCTTCTGCTGTCATACATTACTATTGTATACTCACACCATCTTCTACTGTCATACACTACTATTGTATACTCATACCATCTTCTACTGTCATACACTACTATTGTATACTCATACCATCTTCTACTGTCATACACTACTATTGTATACTCATACCAGCTTCTACTGTCATACACTACTATTGTATACTCATACCACCTTCTACTGTCATACACTACTATTGTATACTCATACCATCTTCTACTGTCATACGCTACTATTTTATACTCATACCATCTTCTACTGTCATACACTAGTATTGTATACTCATACCATCTTCTACTGCCATACACTAGTATTGTATACTCATACCATCTTCTACTGTCATACACTACTATTGTATACTCATACTATCTTCTACTGTCATACACTACTATTGTATACTCATACCATCTTCTATTGTCATTCACTACTATTGTATACTCATACCATCTTCTACTGTCATATACTACTATTGTATATTCATACCATCTTCTACTGTCATACACTACTATTGTATACTCATAGCATCTTCTACTGTCATACACTACTATTGTATACTCATACCATCTTCTACTGTCATACACTACTATTGTATGCTCATACCATCTTCTACTGTCATACACTAATATTGTATACTCATACCATCTTCTGCTGTCATACACTACTATTGTATACTCATACCATCTTCTACTGTCATACACTAATATTGTATACTCATACCATCTTCTGCTGTCATACACTACTATTGTATACTCACACCATCTTCTACTGTCATACACTACTATTGTATACTCATACCATCTTCTACTGTCATACACTACTATTGTATACTCATACCATCTTCTACTGTCATACACTACTATTGTATACTCATACCACCTTCTACTGTCATACACTACTATTGTATACTCATACCATCTTCTACTGTCATACGCTACTATTTTATACTCATACCATCTTCTACTGTCATACACTAGTATTGTATACTCATACCATCTTCTACTGCCATACACTAGTATTGTATACTCATACCATCTTCTACTGTCATACACTACTATTGTATACTCATACCATCTTCTACTGTCATATACTACTATTGTATACTCACACCATCTTCTACTGTCATACGCTACTATTTTATACTCATACCATCGTCTACTGTCATACACTAGTATTGTATACTCATGCCATCTTCTACTGTCATTCAGTACTATTGTATACTCATACCATCTTCTACTGTCATACACTACTATTGTATAATCATACCATCTTCTACTGTCATACACTAGTATTGTATACTCATGCCATCTTCTACTGTCATTCAGTACTATTGTATGCTCATACCATCTTCTACTGTCATACACTACTATTGTATACTCATACCATCTTCTACTGTCATACACTACTATTGTATACTCATACCATCTTCTACTGTCATACACTACTATTGTATACTCATACCATCTTCTACTGTCATACACTACTATTGTATACTCATACCATCTTCTACTGTCATACACTACTATTGTATACTCATACCATCTTCTACTGTCATACACTACTATTGCATACTCATACCATCTTTTACTGTCATAAACTACTATTGTATGCTCATACCATCTTCTACTGTCATACACTACTATTGTATACTCATACCATCTTCTACTGTCATACACTACTATTGTATGCTCATACCATCTTCTACTGTCATACACTAATATTGTATACTCATGCCATCTTCTACTGTCATACACTACTATTGTATACTCATACCATCTTCTACTGTCATACACTACTATTGTATACTCATACCACCTTCTACTGTCATACACTACTATTGTATACTCATACCATCTTCTACTGTCATACGCTACTATTTTATACTCATACCATCTTCTACTGTCATACACTAGTATTGTATACTCATACCATCTTCTACTGCCATACACTAGTATTGTATACTCATACCATCTTCTACTGTCATACACTACTATTGTATGCTCATACTATCTTCTACTGTTATACGCTACTATTGTATACTCATACCATCTTCTACTGTCATACACTACTATTGTATACTCATACCATCTTCTACTGTCATATACTACTATTGTATACTCACACCATCTTCTACTGTCATACGCTACTATTTTATACTCATACCATCGTCTACTGTCATACACTAGTATTGTATACTCATGCCATCTTCTACTGTCATTCAGTACTATTGTATACTCATACCATCTTCTACTGTCATACACTACTATTGTATAATCATACCATCTTCTACTGTCATACACTAGTATTGTATACTCATACCATCTTCTACTGTCATTCAGTACTATTGTATGCTCATACCATCTTCTACTGTCATACACTACTATTGTATACTCATACCATCTTCTACTGTCATACACTACTATTGTATACTCATACCATCTTCTACTGTCATACACTACTATTGTATACTCATACCATCTTCTACTGTCATACACTACTATTGTATACTCATACCATCTTCTACTGTCATACACTACTATTGTATACTCATACCATCTTCTACTGTCATACACTACTATTGTATACTCATACCATCTTTTACTGTCATACACTACTATTGTATGCTCATACCATCTTCTACTGTCATACACTACTATTGTATACTCATACCATCTTCTACTGTCATACACTACTATTGTATACTCATACCACCTTCTACTGTCATACACTACTATTGTATACTCATGCCACCTTCTACTGTCATACACTACTATTGTATACTCATACCATCTTCTACTGTCATACACTACTATTGTATACTCATACCATCTTCTACTGTCATACACTACTATTGTATACTCATACCATCTTCTACTGTCATATACTACTATTGTATACTCATACCATCCTCTACTGTCATACACTACTATTCTATACTCATACCATCTTCTACTGTCATATACTACTATTGTATACTCATACCATCTTCTACTGTCATACTCTACTATTGTATACTCATACCATCTTCTACTGTCATACACTACTATTGTATACTCATACCATCCTCTACTGTCATACACTACTATTGTATACTCATACCATCTTCTACTGTCATACTCTACTATTGTATACTTATACCATCTTCTACTGTCATACACTACTATTGTATACTTATACCATCTTCTACTGTCATACTCTACTATTGTATACTTATACCATCTTCTACTGTCATACACTACTATTGTATACTCATACCATCTTCTACTGTCATACACTACTATTGTATACTTATACCATCTTCTACTGTCATACTCTACTATTGTATACTTATACCATCTTCTACTGTCATACTCTACTATTGTATACTTATACCATCTTCTACTGTCATACACTACTATTGTATACTTATACCATCTTCTACTGTCATACTCTACTATTGTATACTTATACCATCTTCTACTGTCATACACTACTATTGTATACTGATACTGAGTGATGAGCCAACCTGTAGAATGCAAAACTTCATCGGGACCCGAACTTGGGGTCTCTTGAAGTTGAAATGAGAAGGTAGGGGCAAATGGACTTGGGGTGTCCCGGGGGCAAGAACCAAAACCCAGGACAGTCAAGATCCTGGGTATTGGTCCACTGTAAAGCTAATGCAAAAAGCTCACTGAGATGCAGGATGTAATTCACACTCAGATGTTCCCGTTACACTTACTTTACTAAATAATTAGCATGTGTGACCCCACTGACTGGTCCGGGGGGGGGGGGGGTTGTGTGCCCGGAGGGGAGGGGTTCCATCGCAGCATGTAGGTGCGCATTAAGAATCTCCGCAGTGGCTTCAGACCCATTAGCGTCACCAGCTTCTTCGGAAATATATCACAGAGGGGAAACTATCGGTGTCCGGCTCAGTCTGGGGGCCTCCCTCTTGTTTCTGTAATTTAGAAACAAGAAAATAGACCAGACAAGTGAATCCTGTGGTGGCAGAAATATGGCCGCTTGCTCTCTATTTACACAGCAGGAGCGCGCTACCTGCCGGGAATTTCACATCTAGTAAATCACTGATATGGGGACGGCCATGGAAAGTTAGAGATGAAGAAAACACATGACACAGGGGCCGGTGTGCCGGATAGAGAAGGGATATAGAATGAAGAGGGGTTAGCTCGCTTCATGGGCACCGGCTACACAGTGACATTGTATCCAGTGTGACGGGGCCCTGGTGCAAAGATTAAATGGGGTCCCTTTAAAGCGGACCTTCAGCATAATTTAATGAAAAGCCCAAACATCTAAAAACTATTCCCCAGCATCTAAAATTAATGTAATTTATGTTTTTAGTCACTTATTATTCTTTCCCCCACTGGGCTTTCCCCTACAGGGTGTGGGAAACGGGGAGGCCGATTCATCAATAGCGCCAGGTAGCGACAGATGAGCGACTGTAGCGTGATTTTTTCAGCGCCAGCCAGTATTCGCTGTGCTTGGCCGGCGTTAGCTTGATGACAGCGACTCAGTCGGTGTGCGGTAATGTTGAATACGGGCTGGGGGGTCGCTGTTTCACAGGTCCAGCGTTGTATGTGAGCGCCTGACAACGAATGGCCAGAGCGAACGGCTAGCTTCATATTCATCAACAAATCACGCTCCGAATGTGCTGTCGCTGTCCATTCCTTGTTTAAACCCCAGAGCGCTGGCGGCGATGTGTATTAACTAGTTTTTAACCCCTAAACAACCATATTTTTTGAATGTAACATTATACATGTTTTTAGAATCATTTTGTAATATGAATACATTAATCTCAGACCTGTTTGATCAATTCTGCACATATTTTTTTTTTTTTTTTTTTGACTTAAAAATAAATCCTAACATTGCAGAAGTGGTCTCCGATTTTTTGACATTAAAAAAATTAAAAAAAAAATTATTACCAATTAAATATGAATAATTATAGATTGCTCCATTGAAATGCATTGGACATCGCCAGGGAGCGACAGCTCATACCTGGCGCTGTGAGGGAATTTGCAGCGGCGCTGTTCGGTCCAGGCGGCTTCATGATGAATCCTGCGCTAGCCGTCGCTCTCGCCGGCGCTAGCCTCATTTTGCTTGATAAATGCGTCATTCTGACCGCCGCCGGGCGTACTTGAGTCGGTAGTCGCCGTTAGCTGCTGCTACCTGGCGCTCGTCAGACACTACCTGGCGCTATCGCTTGATGAATAAGGGCCATATAAGATAGGCTCTTATTCAGGGTGAAGGTCCAGTTTAAGTATCTTTAAGGGCAATTGAGCATGTTTAGGTAGTAGATGCCTTAGAAGAGATCTAATGAGTATATATAACATATACAAGAACAGTACAAAGAACTGAGAGCAAATGTTGCTTTAAATAACAGTAAGCGGTAATTGCAAGCCTTGCTCCATGTATTATAGCGTGTCAGCGTTTTGCGGTCACCAGAAGCGTTTCACATAGTTGAAGCTCTGGGAAAGTTCTGCAGAAAGACATAATTATCTATAATTAGTTATTCTAAAACAAGCAACTGCCAAAGAGAAATAAAGTGACTTGGTGAGGCTGATTCATCACTAACGCCAGGTAGCGACAGATGAGCGTCTGTAGCGGCATTTTCAGAGCTCCCGCTAGTAGTCGCAGTGCTCGGACGTGGGTCGCTACTTTATAGCGACTCAGTCGCTGTTCAGTAATGTTGAATACATTGTGAGGAGTCGCTATTTGACCAGCACAGCGCTGTATGGGAGCGCATGTTAGCGACTGCTCATAGCGACCGACTCACAACATATTCAGCAAAGAAACAGCCTCACAAATCTCTGGCGCTGAAAAATACTTGTTTGAAGCCCAGAGCGCAGGAGGCGGTGTGTTTAAAGTGTGTTTTCCAGCATCTATCAACTAGTAACAAAGCGAAAACATATGGAATTACATTGTAACAACATTGTAACATGAACACTTTAATGGCAGACCTGTAATGTCATTTCTGAGGAAATATTTAGAAAATGTAAAAAAATGTGAAAAAACTGCTTTTTCAAGGCCAGAAGAGGTCACAGAATTATTTGTGGGGAAAAAAAAAAACCCTGTTTAAAGAGAAGAAAAGATTCGTCCATTGAAATGTATTGGAGAGCGACAGGTAGCGAGAGGTCATACCTGGCGCTGTGCAAGGCTGAACGCCGGTGCTGTTCACTGAGGCTGTGAAAATGATGAATCAGACGCTACATGGCGCTGTCCCAGTCGCTAAACAGATTCTGCTTGATAAATGTGTAATTGCGTGCCGTGTCCGGCGTTCACCAGTCGCTATCTGTCGCTACCTCTCATTAACCAGCCACTACCTGACGCTATCCCTTCTTAAATAACCCCCCAAGTCTACAAATGCATCAATGTCTACAAACCCTTTATTAATGAACAATCTGTGTTCAGGCTGAGAAGCCACCACCACCGCTTCCTCCACTATTTCTTTCAAGTGGACCTACACTCTCTGTGAGAAGTCTGTCCCATGGAAAGTGCTGCTCCTCTATAGACATATAGACCCTCTGCTACTTTAATATGATCCTATACCCAGAATGAAAGTATATGTCATCACCTTCTATCCCCAAAACGGCCGTGTTTCTTTTTTTTATAAAGTCCCTTATTTATGAAGGAATAGCCACAGGTAGCGACTGGTGAGCGACAGGTAATGACGGGCCCCGCCACGAGAACGCCGGCTCCCCACCACAATCACACATTTATCAAGCCGATCCTGCTTAGCGACTGAGATAGCGCCATATAGCGACTCATTCATCATTATTCCAGCCTCAGCCCACAGCGCCAGCGTCCGACCTTGAACAGCGACAGGTATGACCTCTCGCTACCTGGCGCTCTCCAATGCATTTCAATGGAACAATCTTTAAATATTCATAATTAATTGTTATTCATTTTTTTTTTTTTTTTTTTTTTAAATGTGAAAAATTCTGTGACCACTTCTGCCATTTTAAATAATTTTTTTAAGGTAAAAAAAAAAAAAAAAATTGTACAGAATTGATATTACAGGTCTGATATTAATGTATTCATATTACTAAATTATTTAAAAAACTTGTTTTTTGGGGTTTCAAAAAATATGGTTGTTTGGGGGTTAAAAAACTACTTTTAACCCATCGCCGCCAGCGCTCTGGGGTTTAAACAAGCATTTCACAGCGCGAGAATTTTTTGAGCGTGATTTGTTAATGAATATGGTGGGAGCCAGTCGCTAGGGCCAGTCGCTATCATGCGCTCCCATACAGCGCGGAACCTGTCAAATAGCGACTCCTCACCCAATATTCAACATTACGGCAAACCGACTGAGTCGCTATCAACTACCGAACAACGGCCAAGCACAGCGACTACTAGCGGGAAAATGCCGCTACTGTCGCTCAACTGTCGCTACCTGGCACTGTTAATGAATCGGCCTCCCCGTCTTTGCCCAGTATTGATACTAACATGATGCAGTATGATGTCCAAATGACATATGATAATTAATTAATTTACAACTAAACTGTCACATAATGGCAGTTAGGCCCTTATTTAAGAAGGGATAGCGTCAGGTAGCGCCTGGTTAATGAGAGGTAGCGACTGGTGAACGCCGGACACGGCACGCAATTACACATTTATCAAGCAGAATCTGTTTAGCGGCTGGGATAACGCCATGTAGCGTCTGATTCATCATTTTCACAGCCTCAGCGAACAGCGCCAGCGTTCAGCCTTGCACAGCGCCAGGTATGACCTCTCGCTACCTGTCGCTCTCCCATACATTTCAATGGACGATCCTTTTCTTCTTCTTAAACGAGGTTTTTGTTTTTTTGTTTTTTTTCCAAAAATCTCAAATAATTCTGTGACCTCTCCTGACATTGAATAAGCAGTTTTTTTCATAATTTCTTCATTTTTTATATATTTCTTCAGAAATGACATTACAGCTCTGCCATTAAAGTGTTCATGTTACAATGTTGCTACAATGTAATTCCATATGTTTTCGCTTTGTTACTAGTTGATAGATGCTGGAAAACAGACTTTAAACACACCGCCTCCTGCGCTCTGGGCTTCAAACAACTATTTTTCAGCGCCAGAGATTTGTGAGGCTGTTTTTTTGCTGAATATGGTGTGAGTCGGTCGCTATGAGCAGTCGCTAACATGCGCTCCCATACAGCGCTGTACTGGTCAAATAGCGACTCCTCACAATGTATTCAACATTACTGAACAGCGACTGAGTTGCTATAAAGCGACTCACGGGCGAGCACAGCGACTACTAGCGGGCGCTCTGAAAATGCCGCTACAGACGCTCATCTGTCGCTACCCGGCGTTAGTGATGAATCTGCCTGCCCGTTTGAAGTGCTGTGTTTACTGTAACTGAATGTATCATCACTGGAATGCACCGGGGGGTGCAGGGAGCAATATGGGTGATTGCAACTAGTTTGTGTTATGAATATTGGGCAAAGGCTTTCATATAAAAAAGAAAAAAACACAGGGCTGTGCTGGGGATAAATGGTGATGATAGAAACGACAGGGTTCTGGGAACAAGATCACTTTAATCGCATACATTTCTTTAAAGTGGACCAAAACCCAGGATTTTGACTATCCTGGTTTTTAGTCCTTGCCCCCAGGGCCCTCCGATCGGGGACGCCCCGCTGCGTGAAACCCCCAGTTTGCTAAAACCAACTCACCTCTCCCCGGTCCTACGACTCATGCTGCTTGTCCAATCAGCGCGCTCAGATCCGCTGGCGTCACCTCGCCTAAGCCTTCGTCTAAGGCTCCGCCTCCGAGCGCGCTGGCGGCCGCATCCCCCGCTATCCTCTATCAGGGTGCGCACCCACGCCGGCCATTCACAAATGCCTGAGGGCTAGCGGGGATGCGGCCACAGCACGACCGGCAAACAAGGTAAGTGTATGGGGCGACCCGGGGGGTTCACACAGCGGGGCATCCCGATTTTGGATGCCACGGGGGGAGGGAATCGATCAGCCCAGGAATCTTATAGAGATTCTCTATCTCTTTCATTTTCTCTTTCTTTCTTTCTTTGCCTCTCTCTCTCTTTCCTCCTTTTTTTCTCTCCTTCTTTCGTTCCCTCTTTTGCTCTCTTTCTCTCTTTTTCTATATCTTTCTTTGTTTCTTTCTTGCTTTCTATCTCTCTTACTTGTATTCTCTTTCTTTCTCTCCTCCTTTCTCTCACTCTCTTTCCTCCTTTCTTTCTCTCCTTTGCTCCCTTTCCTTTTCTCTCTTTCTCTTCCCTTCTTTCTTTTTCTCTTTTACTGCAATCATATTTCTCTCTCCTTTTTTTCTCTTTCATCCTGTCTATCATTCTTTCCTTTCTATCTTTCCTTCTATCTCTTTCTCACACTCCTTTTTCCTTCTTTCTCTCTTTCTCTATATCCCCTCTTTTCTGTGTTTCCTCTGTTACTCTCTCCTTCTTTCGTTCCCTCTTTTGCTCTCTTTCTCTCTTTTTCTATTTCTTTCTTTCTCTCTTTCTTTCTTTCTTTCTTTCTTTCTTTCTTTCTTTCTTTCTTTCTTTCTTTCTATCTCTCTTACTTGTATTCTCTTTCTCTCTCTCCTCCTTTCTCTCACTCTCTCTCCTCCTTTCTTTCTCTCCTTTCTTTTTCTCTCTTTCTCTTCCCTTCTTTCTTTTTCTCTTTTACTGCAATCATATTTCTCTCTCCCTTTTTTTCTCTTTCATTCTGTCTCTCATTCTTTCCTTTCTATCTTTCTTTCTTTCTCTTTCTCACACTCCCTTTTCCTTCTTTCTCTCTTTCTCTATATCCCCTCTTTTCTGTGTTTCCTCTGTTACTCTCTCTGCATTGTGTGTCTCTAGGGGGCACCATTGTGAAATCTTACAATGTGCCATTTACCGGCCCTGGCTGCAGTAACGCATGGTTCAGGCGTTCTGGGTTCGGAGTTGCGCTTTAACAATTGAGCGACGCTGTGGTTTTGGTATTAGTGATCTGGGTAAATGCCGCTGGCGGGTTGCACGCTCCCGCCACACTGTTGCATTGTGGGGCAAAATGCCAGAAAACATGAAAGAAGACATTGGTGATGGGCAAATATTTGCTGTGTCCCTGAGGCTGGTGCTGAGTAAGTGGCATCCCCAACAATGGCAAACAGTGTCCTGCTGCCCCCCTGTGGACAAAGCCTGAATTACAGCCAGACACCTCTATGAATCCTACAAGCAGCGCTATCATACCTGCCAACTATTCAGGGTGGGAAAGAGGGACATTCCTTTAATTAGGCCACACCCCCTCATTGAGGGATAGATAGGAGATAGGGTGTAACAGTTACAGCAATAGAAATACTTTAAAAAGGCAAATGTATCATTTATTAAAACAGATCTGCATGTTACACCACAAAGAGGGGCAAATGAGAACAACGAGGGACAAGGGGACATGGACTCAAAAGAGGGACAGCCCCTCCAAATCAGGGACACTTGGGGGGTATGCCTTATGATACATATAAGTATATATATATATTACCATACCTGACTTATATGTATATATATATATAATATGTACAGAACAGTAGAAGAACAATAAGGCCCTTATTTAACAAGGAATAGCGCCAGGTAGCGACTGGTGACCGGTAATGACGGGCACCGCCACGAGAACGCCGGCTCCCCTCCGCAATCACACATTTATCAAGCCAATCCTGCTTAGCGACTGATATAGCGCCATATAGCCACTCATTCATCATTATTCCAGCCTCAGCCCACAGCGCCAGCGTCCGACTTTGAACAGCGACAGGTATGACCTCTCGCTACCTGGCGCTCTCCAATGCATTTCAATGGAACAATCTTTAAATATTCATAATTCATTGTTATTAATGTTTTTTTTTTGTTTTTTTTAAATGTGAAAAATTCTGTGACCACTTCTGCCATGTTAGATAATTTTTTTAAGGTAAAAAAAAAAAAATTGTGCAGAATTGATATTACAGGTCTGATATTATTGTATTCATATTACTAAATTCTTTAACATTTTTTTTTTTTTTTGGTTTCCAAAAATATGGTGGTTTGGGGGTTAAAAAACTACTTTTAACACATCGCCGCCAGCGCTCTGGGGTTTAAACATGCATTTCACAGCGCTTGAATTTTTTGAGCGTGATTTTTTGATGAATATGGTGGGAGCCGGTCGCTCTGACCAGTAGCTATCATGCGCACCCATACATCGCGGAACCTATCAAATAGCGACTTGTCACCCCATATTCAACATTACTGCACACCGACTGAGTCGCTATCAACAACCGAACAATGGCCAAGCACAGCGACTACTAGCGGGCGCTGTGAAAATACCACTACAGTCGCTCAACTGTCGCTACATGTCGCTATTAATGAATCGCCCTCCCCGAATCCTACAAACAGCACTATCATACCTGCCAACTATTCAGGGAGGGAAAGAGGGACATTCCTTTAATTAGGCCACACCCCCTCATTGACGGATAGATAGGAGATAGGGTGTAACAGTTACAGCAATAGAAATACTTTAAAAAGGCAAATGTATCATTTATTAAAGCAGATCTGCATGTTACACCACAAAGAGGGGCAAATGAGAACAACGAGGGACAGGGGGACATGGACTCAAAAGAGGGACAGTGCCTCCAAATCAGGGACACTTGGGAGGTATGCCTTATGATACATATAAGTATATATATATATATATATATATTTATATATTAAATGTATATATTATATCTAATATATATTATTATAGTATATATAATATATATATATATATATATATATATATATATATATATAATTATATTTAATATATATATATATATATATATATATATATATATATATATATATATATATTACCATACCTGACATATGTATATATATATATAATATGTACAGAACAGTAGAAGAACAATAAGGCGACACCTTTCATAGGCTGAACACTGTATGTTTTAAAGTGGACCAAAACCCAGCTTGATCGATTCCCGGGCCGATCCATTCCCTCCCTGCGGGGCATCCAAAATCGGGATTCCCCACTGTGTGAAACCCCCCCCCAGGTCGCCTGCTACACTTACCTTAATCCCAGTCCTACGGCGCATCCCCGCTATCCCTCTAGCAGGGCGCGTGTGCGCGTTGGCCATTTGTGAGTGGCCGGTGCTGACGCGCTCTCTGTTAGAGGGAAGCGTGAGATGCGGCCACTGAGCTAAGACATCGTTTAGACGTAAATAGCTCAGCGGCTCAGAGCACGCTGATTGGACGAGTAGCCGCGCATGCGCCATAGGACCGCGGTCAGGTGAGTCGATACGAGTGATCTGGGATAGCGGGGCACCCTGATTGGGGGAAAAGACCAAAACCCAGGATAGTAAAAATCCTGGTTTTTTTGTCCACTTTAAAGAGAAAAACCCAACAGCAATAATAAGCCAGCAAGCAGCTCACTGATGCCTGTCCCATGTGCCTCTCCTCCCTTTTCTGCAGTGCAGGGTAGAAGCTGTAGCAGGGCTCCACAGTTTGCATGGAAGAGCTTTCCCCGCGAAACGGGGGGTGTGGTCTCATTCCACCCCCCCTGGGGCATCGAAAATCAGGATGCCCCGCTGTATGAATCCTCCCAGGTCGTCCCATACACTTACCTTACTTCCCGCTCCAAAGGCGCATGCGTGCGCCGCGGCCACATCACCGCTATCCTTTTAACAGGGCGCGCGCCCACGCCAGAAATTGTGAGTGGCCATCGCGGGCACGTTCTCTGTTAGAGGTAAGCTGGAGATGCGGCTGCCAGCGCGCTCTGAGCCTTAGGAGGCTTAGGTGGCGCCAGCGGCTCCGAGCGCGCTGATTGAACGAGCGGCCGCGCGTGCACCGTAGGACCAGGAAGAGGTGAGTTAACTTCGACGATCTGGGGGGTTTCACGCAGCGGGGGAAAGGACCAAAACTCAGGATAGCCAAAATCCTGGGATTTGGTCCACTTTAAGGGGATGGCGCCCCTCTTTACAGACATTAACAATTTTTTTTTACAAAAAATATAGTCAAATTTACCAAACCGAATGTAACCCTAACCCCAACTCCAGTTATAAGGCCATGTTAAGTAATGAAGGATGAATTAAGGCAAGGGCGCGCTTTATTTGATAAATCCGGGCTTAGGTGATAAGCACTTGATTAACACGATGGCTGTTTTCGCGTGCTGCGATTTCGAGCGTCTTCGAGCCAGGCTTCCCATTTCACTAGAGGCGGCCATTATGGAGGCGTCATTAAAGAGCAATTAGATGAAAATGAAGATGAGAACAAGTATTGATTAGGTCATTAAGAGAGGGGGAGGCTGCACTGTCAATAAGAATTACTGCTGTTAACCCCATTATGAGCAAGGTTAAATCCTGCGGTTGGTGCGTCTCATTAAAATCCCAGTGATGGATCGATCTCCCGCCAACCGGCCTCCTCTCGTCTAAGGGAAAAAAAAAAACTGTTTGTATGTTATTTCTTTCAAGTGTCACAGATGGTAACACTTCATTATTTCACCGAGACGCCCTCCTAAGCACTGCGCTTCTCATATTCGCACCTCCATGCCGATACATGGGGCCGCGGCGCCGGCATCTCCTCTGTCTATAACAATTATTGTTCTGTGCCACAGCCCAGCGCCATTACTAGAGACTAAGCTATAAGCGTTCAGAACCTCCAATAGTCTCTATTATAGATTGTAAGTCCATCCATATCCTCCCATATACCCCAATAGATTGTAAGCTCCATAACCTTCTGTACCCTTCCATATACTCCAATAGATTGTAAGCTCCATCACCTTCTATATCCTTCCATATACCCCAATAGATTGTAAGCTCCATCACCTTCTGTATCCTTCCATATACCCTAATAGATTGTAAGCTCCATCACCTTCTGTATCCTTCCATATACCCCAATAGATTCAGAGGTCTATCACCTTCTGTATCCTTCCTTATACCCCAATAGATTGTAAGCTCCATCACCTTCTGTATCCTCCCATATACCCCAATAGATTGTAAGCTCCATTTTCTTGCTTATCCTCCCATATACCTTAATAGATTGTAATCTCCATCACGTTCTTTATACTCCCATATACCCCAATAGATTGTAAGCTCCATCACCTTCTGTATCCTTCCATATACTCCAATAGATTGTAAGCTCCATCACCTTCTGTATCCTTCCATATACCCCAATAGATTCAGAGGTCTATCACCTTCTGTATCCTTCCTTATACCCCAATAGATTGTAAGCTCCATCACGTTCATTATACTCCCTTATACCCCAATAGATTGTAAGCTCCATTTTCTTGCTTATCCTCCCATATACCTTAATAGATTGTAATCTCTATCACGTTCTTTATCCTTCCATATTCCCCAATAGATTGTAAGCTCCATCACCTTCTGTATCCTCCCAGATACTCCAATAGATTGTAAGCTCCATCACCTTCTGTATCCTCCCAGATACTCCAATAGATTGTAAGCTCCATCAACTTCTGTATCCTTCCATATATCCTAACAGATTGTAAGCTCCATCACCTTCTGTATCCTCCCACATACCCCAATAGATTGTAAGCTCTTCTCCTTCTGTATCCTCACATATACCTTAATAGATTGTAAGCGCCATCACCTTCTCTATCCTCCCTTATACCCCAATAGATTGTAAGCTCTTCTCCTTTTGTATCCTTCCATATACCCTAATAGATTGAGAGCCCCATCACCTTCTTTATCCTACAATATACCCCAATAGATTGTAAGCTCCATCACCTTCTGTATCCTCCCACATACCCCAATAGATTGTAAGCTCTTCTCCTTCTGTATCCTCCCAGATACTCCAATAGATTGTAAGCTCCATCACCTTCTGTATCCTCCCATATACCCCAATAGATTGTAAGCTCCATCACCTTCTGTATCCTCCCATATACCCCAATAGATTGTAAGCTCTTCTCCTTTTGTATCCTCCCACATACCCCAATAGATTGTAAGCTCTTCTCCTTCTGTATCCTCACATATACCTTAATAGATTGTAAGCTCTTCTCCTTCTGTATCCTCCCAGATACTCCAATAGATTGTAAGCTCCATCACCTTCTGTATCCTCCCATATACCCCAATAGATTGTAAGCTCCATCACCTTCTGTATCCTCCCATATACCCCAATAGATTGTAAGCTCTTCTCCTTTTGTATCCTCCCACATACCCCAATAGATTGTAAGCTCTTCTCCTTCTGTATCCTCACATATACCTTAATAGATTGTAAGCGCCATCACCTTCTCTATCCTCCCTTATACCCCAATAGATTGTAAGCTCTTCTCCTTTTGTATCCTTCCATATACCCTAATAGATTGAGAGCCCCATCACCTTCTTTATCCTACAATATACCCCAATAGATTGTAAGCTCCATCACCTTCTGTATCCTCCCACATACCCCAATAGATTGTAAGCTCTTCTCCTTCTGTATCCTCCCATATACCCTAATAGATTGTAAGCGCCATCACCTTCTCTATCCTCCCATATACCCCAATAGATTGTAAGCTCCATCACCTTCTGTATCCTCCCATATACCCCAATAGATTGTAAGCTCTTCTCCTTTTGTATCCTTCCATATACCCTAATAGATTGTAAGCTCCATCACCTTCTGTATCCTTCTATATATCCTAATAGGTTGTAATCTCCATCACCTTCTTTTTCCTCCTGAGTAGACACTTCCTGTCTGCAGGCAGGCTGGGACTCAGTGGGCCGCCATCTTGGATTTTTAAAGGCTCAGAAAATGCAATAGGTTCAGGTAGGATGATTTTTTATGTGAGAAATCTGTATGTACAGGGTGTATAGATAGGCTCTAACTTAGGGCGAAGATCTAAGGTTAGAATCTTAAACTGAATTTTCATTGGCAGGTGGAAGGACTGACGGAGAGGAGCGGCACCGAAGGAAACAAGGCTCGACGTCTTCTTGCTTTTACCATAGCGCACTTTTGAATAATGGCCGCGGCCAGTCCACAACGACTCTCCTGGCTCCGGCGCTATAAACGCTATTCACATAAAAGATGATTGCTGGCTGTTAAAAGCCATCGTTCATTTTCTGGTTCATTTAGAAATATTTCCAATCCATTAAGAAAAAAAAAAAATATATCCGTAAACATTCAATATTCCCAGAGAGGATGTAAGTGGGGCGCGCTGAGTGAGTCAGATTTATTTCCAGTTCGGCGAGCGGTAGAGATGTTTCTAGTAAGCAGAATAAGATAAAGGTCCCGATCTTCAGGGAACGCTGGAGTCTGTGTGCAGACAGTGTGATGTTTCCACGCTCCCCCCGGGGGACCCCCGGCCACATGCTGGACACTTCTGCCCGACATGTAAGATTATCTCTCCATCAATGTAAAGGTTTCTAAGCTGGACCCTTGGGGAGATGTGGAAACCTCTGCTTGATTGCCTGAGGGGTTAGAGACGCAGCGGATGATGAATACGAGCACCTTCTGGCGTCCCGCTGATGGATTAACCCTTCACCAGACCCCTGGAAACCAGACCCTCTCCTTCAGTTAGATACATTTTTATATGTATCATGTACTGCAAAATCCTGTTTAAAATAGTGTTGTATTCTAAATATAGCGCTGTTGTTAAAAATAGATTTTTCTCTCTGGCGGGGCATCCCGACTGGGGATGCTCCCCTGTGTGTATCCCCCATGGACCAAACTCACCTTTCAGGAACTAGCCAGTGGTACGCCAAATGGAACGGAGCCCGCTGATTGGCTGATTCAGCTTGTTTGTTGCTCTGACATCAGAGCCTAAATGGAACGGAGCCCGCTGGTTGGCTGATTCAGCTTGTTTGTTGCTCTGACATCAGAGCCTAAATGGAACGGAGCCCGCTGATTGGCTTATTCAGCTTGTTTGTTGCTCTGACATTAGAGCCTAAATAGAAATGAACCCGCTGATTGGCTGCCCACCTGTATGTACAGCAGGAAGCAGCCAGTGGTACGCCAAATGGAACGGAGCCCGCTGATTGGCCGATTCAGCTTGTTTGTTGCTCTGACATCACAGCCTAAATGGAACGGAGCCCGCTGATTGGCTGAGTCAGCTTCAGATTATTTTACCTGGGACTGTCCAGGGCTCTAACCCTTTACCTCTGACCCCGCATGTGAATCGCTAGAGATAAAGGGATAGAGCCCTGGGAAGCCTCAGGTAAGTTAAGCTCTCAGTTTATCCATTGCTATGTGTGGCCCATAAATGGGGGAGTTCTCACTGTTTAAAATAGGACTGCAGAAAAATAGGTGCTGAGATGTGGCCCTGCAGCTTCCCATACATTTGTGTGCCATAAATTTAGACAGAATTAAGGATTTGTTGTAGGCTGGTGGGGATTTGAGTTCCGGGTACTTCTTTCTGTTTTGTCTGTAACTAATTGCCCAGCCCAATGTGCACCTCCCAGTCCAGCTATGAAATGGTGCTGCTTGGCATTTCTCTCTCTCTCCGAAATCTCAAGTAGTCTAGCATTTAAAAGGGTTTAAAGTTACGATGTATGTTGCTTATTGTTGTTTTTACTTGTTTGCATATTGATATTTTAGGAAAATTTGGTTCTTATTCTGCTTTTTTATACATTTTTTTAGGGAAACTTTGTGCAACCGAAGGGTTTACTTCCAGAAAGATGCACCCATTACAACAAGCTGAGTACACATGGAAAGCTTAAAGTACTACTGCAGGCAAGCGTAATTATTACACCATTGCATTTGGCACTGCCCATTTTTAAATTGAAGAAGAAATGGTCGAGATATCGAGGTTTACAGGTTTACTATTTGATTTCTCTTAAGAAAAAGTGGGCGTGGCTCTTGGCTCTGTGATGCTGCATATTAATCAGCTCTCATGTGATGAATCTGTGGAGGAGGCGGAGAGAGGGACCAGCAATCCTGTCCCACTCTGCTGAGCTGATTGTGGGATGGGATGAAAAAGAGAATGTCATTAGCTGAACCTGTAAACCCCAATATCTCGGCCATTTCTGCTTCAATTTAAAAGCGGAAAACAGTTTATGAGTTGATTGGCTGCTGCCAATCAACCAGCTTTCTGGGTTCGGCCGAATGTTGACTTTCTGAAGGTCTTTGTTCGGTGACCCGAGCTCACAAAGTTCCGCAAAGTTTGTGGCTCGGGCTCGCTTATCACTAGTAACAAGGTTCTTGGAGTCAATTTGCTGTGGGAGTTTAGGTGCGGCTTCCACTAAGTTTTGGGTGTTTTTAGGCTGATAGTTTAAATTATAGTTTTTATGCCTTATTAATATTACTGAAGATATTATTCATA